>BRDA01006457.1:18040-87978 GCA_036984385.1 Crenuchus spilurus
GCTTAGAATCAAATTGTCCGATACTGATTATGTAAAGCTGCTTTGTGACAACGTCCATTGCAAAAAGCGCTATATAAATAAATTTTGATTGATTGATTGTTTTATATTCAATTAATGTATGATCTGATTAGTCGACTAATCGCAAAAAATAATCAGTGATTAGTCGACTATAAAAATAATCGTTTGTGGCAGCCCTACTTAGCACACATTCATGTGTTTTCTGTAACGTTATAACATTCATGTGTTTGAATAGGAATGCTAATGTTTTCTAACGTTACGTTTCAGTGCTACGTTTACACTAAACAGTTGCTAAACAGTTAAATAATTGTTGCAACAAGCTGCATATTTCATTCAAGGTTTAATGAACTATGGTCTTAATTGTTTTTATTTTTTGTTAGCATATAGCTGAAATCTAATGACGGTTATATAATAGCAGCTGCATTCTAGTGCAATAAGATGTATGTTTGATATTCAATTAACATATGATCCGATTAGTTGACTAATCATAAAAATAATCAGTGATTAGTCGACTATAAAAATAATCGTTTGTGGCAGCCCTAGTTGTTAATGTTTTGTACAAAACATTATCCTACTACAGGTTAGGTTGTGGGTAAGAGAGACAAGTCTGTCCACTGCCTCAAGTTTTAAAGCTGCTCTGTATTAACCAACTAGCCACCTAATCAATAGGTAAATGTTCTTGCTGAAGGTAACTTCTGATTGTGTCATCAATAAAATGCTTTCAAAATCATATTGAGAAAGGTCATCTCTAGCTTACAGGCAGACAAGTTGTAAAGCTTCTGTTACGACAGCAGGGAAAGTAAATAAATAAAAATAAATGGTGAAATCATGGACTAGTATGAAGCAATTACAGCACAGACAAATGCAGAATAACTCATCTTGCTCACCTCTGTAATGGGTGTGTCAATAATGCGTTTATCTCCATACTTCTTCCAAAGCCCTCTGCTCACCTGAGACGAAAAGTTGACAGTACCAATTAAATACAATTTGAGGAATAAAAGTTAAGCTCTAGGCACAAAATGAGAGGACAACAGCCAACTTCTAACATAGTCTTAACTATTCACTGACCTTGTAGGCACCATCATACTGTGCAACTTCTTCACCAAGAAGAAACACGCGTTCATCCCTCTCCAGCTCTTCATCCATAGCCTGGTTGAGCGCATCTCTGACTGTGACCTGCAAGGAATAAAGAAAATCTTGTACTCACAAAAGTATAAATGTTGACATAACAGGATACCATTGCACATTAAATAAATAGTTTACTAAAAAAATATCTAATGTACATTTTACCATTTACAAACTCCAAACAATACTGGGCAAGAAACTTTTGGTGTCCCCAGTTTGCTTGAGTTTTGCACTGGAGCTTCAATGCTGATTTAAAATAACAAATCTAACTACATTATCCTCATAGCTTTAGTACAAATCCTAAAAAATAAACCTTTAGACACCAAACATCTGCAATGATTGTACATGGGAAATTTGACAAATCAGTATTTCCAGAAAATCATTCTATTATAAATTGCATATCTTCTTATTTTTATACATCTATATATTACATGAATAACATACTGTAAAATTTGCATAGTGAAGTTCTGTCCATTGCCTAGCTTGAGCATAGTTACTTTAGATGGCTAGTAACAATATGAAGTGTGAAATGACAATTCTATGTACAATGACAAGAAGATAAAATTCATTTCTGGTCTATCCCAAAATGTTTTTTTGCTTTGACAGGGTTTTAACAGTGACAACCCAAGTCTACGGAGAGGTCATATTTAAAGCTATTGTGGGAGTGTAAGTCTGACTGATAGAGGCATAAGGGTCTTGGGATGCCAGTCCTTGCTCCTCATGTTCTATAACATTTAACAGACAGCTAATGTTCTAGGTATGTTCCCAAGCTCCTAGATCTCCCAGTTCAAAATTCAGTTAACAAACATTAACCCACCTACTGTGATGCAAGTTAAATACTTTATAAATATTATGTAATTAGTACTATTTGAAAAGGTTTCATATCTGCTATGTAAGCACAATAAAAATATTACATGTGTGTTGTTGTTGTTCAAATCTGACCCAGGAGAAAATATTAGACAGTGGGTGGTTAGTGGTTAAAGCTTAGGGCTTCAGCTCCCAAAATAGCTCATGTCATATTAAGTTGAACAAAAAGGGAACTTCTTTTTCAGCATCCCTATTCTGTGATATACTAGTGTGTTAAAAAATTAATAATGTGTTCATAATTTAATTAAAAAACATAAGATAAAAATGTATTTGAACTTTTCAAACAATGCTAACATTAAAATTTAAAAAATAAATTAAAAAGGCTTGAAATTTCACTTTACGTGTTATAAATAGGCATATAAAATGACAGTTTACCTTTGTGAATTAAATTATGAACAAATTATTTTTCCCCACAATATTTAAGATACTAAGAAACACACATATATGTAGAACATATGTTGTGCTTCCATCACGTGCCATAAAATCTAGGGAACACTGGACCTTAGGAACACAAGAACTCCGTTATCTTTCTAGCTTAATAACATATGTGCATCCCAGGGTCATGTGTTCATGTTAGTGTATATCCAAAAAATTTAATATTATTGAAAAAGCTAATAAAAATAAATATTCATAATTTAATTTCAAAAATAATATTCAAAACGTGACATATTTCTAGCCTGTTTTACACAGACTCCAAATGTAATATTGTAATAATTTGAGATTCTGGATTTCCGAGCTACAAGCCACACTGTTCACCAGTAAAACAAAATGTTAGACATCTCACTTTACATGCAATGAATACAAAATTACACTTTACTATTGTGAATGAAATTACGAACACAATTGAACTTTTTCCACAATATTGTATTTTTTGGAGATGCACTAACATACTCAGGACCCTGGGAAGCACATATGTAGACACTGTTATGTTTTCATAATGTACACAGGACCCTTCGAACATAAGATACACACCAAAAACGGATATATTATCTTAATAGAATAAATGAGAAGGTAATGAAATATGACATCTGCGATACAACAAAAGTCATAACACTGACCAACAGCTCATTAAGTGCTAACAAGCACTGCTAGTTCAGTACTGTACTGAGGAAGGTTAGCTAAACAGCTAACACAGCTGTGCGAGTATGAAAGCAGATACATGGCTCAGCTCAGTCATACACTAAACACTACATTAAAGTGTATAAGCTAACGATTAATTTCAGACTCGTGTGTCTACGTTGGCTAACCCTGCTCATATCCTAGCCTAGCCTACATGTTCCTGAACACTGGAGCATCACATCAAACCTGCAGAGCAGCCGGAGAGGACTTGTGAAATTCCCTCCGCAGGACAACCGAGACAGCACTCTGCCGGGAAGACAAAACACAGATGATTATTCATACCGAAAAGTTTACAAAATCAAAACTACAAACACGTAATTCGTGGATATTTACCTTCCCAGACTTTAGAAAGTACCTAAGCGACGCCATCTTGGCTCTGTCCCTCCTGTCCTCTATTTGGAGGCGTGACTATCGTGATGGCATGCGATGTCTGCGGCCAATCAGAAGGAGGCTTGTTCAGTAATAGCCAATCACAGGCACTCTGATGTCTGAGCGTCACTAAATGGGAAACCGAGCGGTTAGAAATCCAAGGGCAAGGCAGGCTGTCCACATTGCAATGTTCTGAAGTCAACTCAATCAAAACGTTGCAAAAATAGGAAAAAGTATTTAATTTCTGGCATCCTGTTTGCTTGTCATGATGGAGTAATATTATTTTAACACCAATTTTAACAACAGTTTAATAATACTGATGATGATGATAATTATTATTTATTATTTATTATTATGATTATAGATCATCCTGACATCAGACAATTTGGATCAAAACCCAAAACCCCATGCGAGCAAACCAAAGGCGACAGTAGCAAGGAAAAGCTATCTCGAGGCTGGAGGAAGAAACCTGGGGAGGAACCAAGGCTTTGCAAAGGGAACCATCCTCCTCTGATCAAACTACCGATAGAAATGTACAATATCATCAGTTAAGTCTGACATTGTGCTATATTGTAAAACAATAATGACATTAATAATAGTGATAATTGCATCCATCTGGGGTCCAAATAAAATATCAGAAATCCACAATCTCAGATTATTACATATAATTTTGAGTATATTATTACTATATTATTATTGAAACACTACCAACATTAAAACAAACAAAAAAGGCTTGAAATATGTCACTTTACATATCATAAATACAAATAATACTGTTTTCCTGTTTTGAATTATGTACTATCCCAATATTCAAATTTGTGGAAATGCACTAACATCTACTTTTAGGTTTAATGTAACACAATGGTTACAGATCCCATAGTTACATTTTTCTTGTATCTTTTCTAATTATGAATAGACGTGACAGGATTTGCTGCACATACAAAATAGCAAGCACACCAGTCAGTTGTAGCAGAGTGTAAAACCATAATCATGACTGGACTGTCTAAAATGGAATAATAGCATTTGAATAGTGATCTGCATGTTTTCATTAATTGTGGTAATGAGGATCCACCGCACTGATAACAGTGGATACTGACGTTTGCTCATTTCTAAATATATAAATGAAAACATGTAGAGTTTACTTTTCATCTCTTCAAAGTTTCCTTTGTATTTTAGCAGGAAGCTTAATCGTTTTGTAAAGATCAGAATATTAGCGCATGACATTTTAAATAAAATGTTTTTTTCTATTAATATTTTTATGTATTATTATTATTATTATTATTATTATTATTATTATGCATTGAGTTATTGCACTAAATGTTTATGAATATGCTACCTGAGACAGTTTTATGAAAATGTATATTTTAAATTCATATTAATAATGGTACATTCAGACTGTAATGAAAAGAAACTTTTTCGCCCAAATGTACAAATGTGTTACTATCATATGAAGCATTATATATAGAAATGACAAGACTTGTGTAGTTTAACATTTTTAAAATGGTTATAGAATGACTCTTTGCATTGTAGATATTGTGACCCCTGGTTAATATCATCCCCACTCTAAAGAAATCAGAGTAGGTATAAAGCAAAACAAAAACCAAATTAATGAAACCAGTGTGATCATTCCAATATTTTTACTTGAATTATCACAATTGAAAGCACAATAACACCATTCTTTTAAAATATTGTCAACACAAGTTTTATAACAGGGAAACAAGAACACGGTTCTGTTTTTTAAAAATGTCTTGAGGATGTACACCTCCAGTGCTCACAACAGCGGTTGTAGCAAATGTACAGTCATCTTCAGTATTAAACATAATCAAACTGTCTTCTTACACTATACAGTCATCTGACATTGAGTAAATTTCATGTAAACTTTATACCTCTTTTCAAGACCACTGATAAACTAACAGTGGTAAAGTGCTGCAGAGTTTTTCTTTCCCCCATAATATGTATGTTTGAGCTGAACATGTCGCCTTCAGATTCTACCAAATTTTATTTGTCTGCAGTGCAAAATGTATGGATGTATATACAGATGGGTTGTACGGACAGTTACATGAAGGAGCGGGACAAGTAAATTAAAACAGCAAATTCCAGTCCAGCAGGACCACCCGTACCTGTGCAAAATAGTTGAGTCAGTATTCTTATGGGATGATTCTTTCTGAATTGACCAATCTATGTTTTGCCCACAAATGTGTTCATTCATAACCACTGTTGTTTAGTTAGTTAAGCTTTACTGAAGACTGGGAAAATATAAGCATAATGAGAATTTATACTCACAGAAAATGTAATTTAATTGGAGCAAATAATAAAATTTTTGTCAGCTATTAATCTCAGATATTTATTCTGTACATACGTGAAACACATTATTAGAATGTCATTTTCAAACACCCTGGTTTTGATTAGCTAGAAGAAAACCAATGAACCACAACATTGTGACTCTGAGATGTAACCCAGAGATAAAGCAAATAATTCAGTTTATCTTATAACAGAAGAACCTAAATGTCTTTCAAAACTGATAGAGGAGATGGGTTCCTAAAGTCAAATGTACCAGACTGGGGGCAAATGGGCAGTTCTGATAATCGGCACCATATTAACCTTATTAGTCATATTGTTTTGGCTCAGCAGGGTAGTCCAGGTCTTGTACTGGAAAATCAGTATACATTTTAGCAGTATGAAATTGACACTAAGTTGTTGTTACTATTTCTCCTTAAGTTCAATGGGATTGTTGCCAATGTTCTGTAAAGCTTGTCTAACCTCAAAATGGTTGCATCAATAGAACACATTTGTGGATGAAGCATGGACAGGTCAGTTGGAGTATAATGGTGGAGGTATTTAACACAAATATTGGTACTTTTATCTGAACTAGATAAAAGTAAGGGTCATTACAAATTGCTAAGACTTTCAACCTCCAGTAAAGTTATCCTGGAAAAAAAAATAGGGACAGGATTAATTGTCTGATTATTTGGAATATTGAATAACAAAGCATGATTGTATCCTTGCATAATAATTCATACTGATGCAAGTAGGAGAATGAACTATATACACAACTCCTAATTCTTGTATAGGCACAATGGTTAAATGTGGCACAAACCCCAAAAGCTTTTTTCATTTTTCTTTTAAAACAAAGCCCTCCCGCAATAATATAATGAAACAAACTAAAACAAAACATGTGCACAATGTCTAAGTAAAAGTGTCAAAAAGTCTAGCATTTAAAAAATGCTTCTGCTTGAAAAACTGCTGGAAACGACACATAAATCTGCTGCAGCTGCAGTCACAGGGAGTCTGTAATATAAATGTAGGATGCATGTGATTATTCAACACAAATATGCTAGTCCAATTTACTTACATTTTACTGCTGAAGAGCTCCAGTTTTTAGGGTTAGATTCTGTATAGCAGCCTTTTAAGTCAAAAGATTCCATATTTTTCCACACAATTACCCACAATCTGCAGCTAATTTGGGAGTGAAATGAAAAACAGCAAGCTCTCAAGCTTTCCACTGCAGTCCAGTTTGAAAGAATACCAGAAAAGACCTTGGATGCCTTACAGGGATCAGCCAAGGACAAATTGCACAAGAGAAGTTTAACAAAGGATCATTAAAAAAAAGGGATTTTCTCAGATGTGCGGATTGCTGCGATCGTTGATATCTGCTTTTTTAAGCCTGCCTTTGCTGAAGGTCTGGATGGAGCTGAGGAGAGCGCTGCGGCCCTCACCATTAACGGAAGGTGGGTGGAGGGATGGGGGTCCAGAGTTGCTCTCTGATGGAGGCGGAGGTGGAGGTGGAGGCGGCGGCAGTAGCTGAACACCTGTGTCAACCACACAACAAAAATTAGCATGACTGGACATTGCCGTATTAAAAAAATACATTAAGATTCACCAAGACAGCTCAGACAAGAAAATTACAGTACCAGCCAAAGGTTTGAACATGCCTACAATTATTAAACCCACATAAATAATATGAAGTAATATAATAAAATGCAGTTATAATAATTAGAAAACATAAAAACTACAAAAAAAAAAAACAATAGGCAGTGACCAGAAAGACAAAACTAATAATAATAATAATAATAATAATAAAAAAATCAAACTGATTCATCTTACATCCTTCAAAAGCAGCCCCCCATTTGCTTTGAAGCAGCTTTACACATTCGTGGAATTCATATCTAAAATGATATATTATAGAGCACCCTTTGCTAACACAGGGGTTTGGTTCTACACACACAGCACGTACAGGGTGTCTCATTTGCTTCTTAAACCAAAAGACTGTAAATAACTTTAACAGTAATAAAGATATGGCATTGAAATTTGGATTTAATATTTCTCAGTCTTTCTGAAAAAGACTGTCATGCACAATTATAATGTGGGCAGATGAGTGTCAATTTCTGACAACTAATATCTGTGGCTGTTGGCCGTCAAGCTGTCTCCATTGGTCGCCTGCCACTGAGTGACATTAAAGCACAGTTATCTTTGTGGACACAGCATGGGATTTTGGTTATTTCATCCTGTGATTTGTGTAATGATCCGTGCATAATGTATCGGCACACTGTACAGTAGGAGAGCTCATTGTGTGAATGTACTAGATAATGAACTTGATTTGGAAGACGCAACAGAAAAAGAAAGCTGCCAAAAAAAGCATCAGGTGCATCACCACCTGATCAGGAGAGTACAACTGCATGCTGGAAATTTTCAGCACGTTTCACACAGACGGAGGTATATTTAGTCAAAATTTCATCACCATGACTTCATTACTATTAAAGTTATTCACGATTGTTTGGGTAAAGAAGCAAACGGGATGCTCTGGTGAAGGTGTACATGAATCTAATCATACATTTACACAAGTAAACGACAAATTGACCATGTTGCTCACAGTCTGTCTTGCGTTGTTGGATATAAATGCACTTTTGCATCTGAGGGGAAAATGTGAAAAACATGCATTAAATGTGTATAGCCAATTTATCAAAATATGAACTGTGGTTATATATTTATGAGCTTCTCTTGCATTGTTACATTATTAAGCAGGAATGAAACACTGTTAAGAACAAAACGTTCAAACAATACAGAATGAAGACAACTCATGTCTATGTCTCAACAAATCTCAACTTAAATTCTTGCTTGTTGGTTGACTTATCCCATTCAATATATTTGGGGCGAGTCATCCAACGTAAGTACCTAATGCTCTAGCTCTTGTGGTCCTCACATCAATGTTCCAGATTCTAGTGTGAAGCCTTCTCAGACATAAAGAAGCTGATATAAAAGAGAATTCAGGTGGGATGAAACCCGCAAGATTTCATTTAAAATGTAACGTAAAAAAATTAAAGGAACAGTTTACTAAAAAAATCATAGTAACACAATTTTCCACTTACCATAGATGTAGTTGATCAGCCAACACATGTTTGGAGTCCAAATTTTGCTTACTGGAGTTTAGAGCTGGAGATGTAAGGCTAATATTGCTAACATCAAAACTCAATCTCTCGATCTCTGCCAGTTGTGCTCTCTGTTGATGGCAAATGGCATGACCGGGATTCAAACTAAACACCAGTTTTTATAATTAACAGTATGTACTACTGTATTACTATCTAAACAACAACTAGTGAGATGTCAATTAAGATCTGGATACAGTATGAGTGGGTTCACAGAATTTGATGTATTTTGAAAAAGGAGTGACCTCGTTTAGGTGACTAGCGAATGCTAGCGTTTTGTTAGCAATATTAGCCTTGCAACTCTAGGTTAAAACTAAAGGAGAGAAATTTGAACTCCACACTTGAATGATCAAATAGATTTGAGGCAAGTGGAAAATTTGTAAATATGATTTTGACAACAATCAAACAGACGTGCTTGAACTTTTGACTAGTACTGTAAGCTTGTGGACTAAACGCAGCCACCGGCCACAACTATGCTAAGCAGTGACACACTTACCATAAGGATGGGCACAAAATACAGAACATTTATATTTTAATATTACACAGTGTGTTATTATAAAAACATGCATCATTCATTACACAAGAGAATGCCTCATACTACAGGATAGTCTATTCTGACCATCAGCACTGATTATGCCACCGAGGAGCAATTTCCAATCTTGAAACTGTGCCAGAGAGGCAAATTATGGTAAAAACTGTATGGAAAAATCCTGCAGTATGTGCCCAGCTTAATGGGTAACATTTAAGCAGCAACAAAAAGAAACCTTAATGAAGTGTCCACAGCCATGGTGCATCTGTCTTTTATAAAGAGTGTTCCTTTATAAAAGTGTTGGAAGCATATTCCCCAGACTATATGGTGTATCTTTACTGTAGTCTAGCGATAGACCAATTAATCAGTTGGCCAATTACTATTTTTAGATCATCTGCATTGGCCAGTTCTTTTCAAACAATAGTCCTGCAATTACAAGGCGGAGAAATAAAAAATGGCACATTGACAGGCACATCTGCAGGCAGCCAAATTAGTGCAGCTGCTGTAAAACAATGTTAGAGCTCCCCCTAGTGTCAATTTTGTACAAGCAGATCAGAATATGTCTGATAAACCTATCCTTTCATTTCAAGTGAACAAACAGTTGGTTTCTTATATTTTATCATATCCTAAAAAGACACTGTATAATATTGTCATTATATACCCTGCCATTGGCTGCTCCTGCACTATAAAATATCAGCATCGGCCACTGAAAATCCCATATTGGTCGATCACTAGTTCAGTCATTGTCCAGATTTACATTACATGATCTGTCAATAGTAAGTCATGACCAAAAGATATTAATTCTTTACACCACCAAGAGAGTATTGCCCTTAAGTTTTTCCCATTATAACATTTACTATTAAAGAACATTCAAAAATGCCACAAGCAATCACAATGAACGTCATCACAATCCACAACTGAAATGTGCTGCATAGTATAGATCCTTGAAAATATAGGATTAAATGTATGCCAAAACTAATCGCTTGCAAGGAACAACAAAGATGCAAAGAAACATTAGCAGGCCATTGCAGATTGTGAAGTTTAAAGTTGCATTAACCCTCCTCAGTAGGCCAGACTTATAGTCAGAGAATAAGAGGAGTTTTAGGTCCTTGTTTTGGGGGTTGCATTGGGATAGAAAAAAAGCTACTGAGGAGGGGTACATGACAACTTTACAACAGTAAGGAATTAGTACTGAATTACTTTACCCCACACATGTTCAAAATGGTGCATGCTCTACTTTGAAGACGGCATGAGAGGAGAGAGGTAAACAAACATTACTGATCATTTTAGAATGACACGATCAAAATACACATCTTGTAGGATGTGAAATGGATTATGCTGTTATATTCACAGATGATTATAAATTATTTTACAGGACATTCAAGTCTTTACAAAAGTTGCTTTCTGCATTGAGAAAGACGTGAATGAAATGTGATCTGCATAATTATTACTTATCTAAACTAAACAAAGTTTGCTTAAGTGTAGATAAAATCTAATGTAAACATTATTCACCCTTCACCACCAGGGGGATTTTCTTCTGAGTATACAGGCTGTTCATTGGGTAACTCTTTATTGACTTATTACTTTTTTTATTTTTTATAGACAGCAAGCTCTCATTTGTAACAGAAATAATTTCATTTCAATGACCTGATCTGCAGATTTCAAACTGCATGACAATCTTGGTTCCTAACAATGAGATGTAAGCATGCTGTAAGCAAGAGTGAACAGAATTAAAAAGATGGTAAATACCTGTTGCAGGTGGAGGAGTTGGAGAAGAAGGGCAAGTGGGTGGAGAACTTGCTCCTGAGCCTGGAAAACAGCACACACAGATGAAAGGCCTCAGTACAATTTCTACTGTATTCCTTAAATGCAAACCTCATTTTTACCCCAAAGTCATTCAGTTTTTCTCAATTAGACCCTAACCTCATACATATAATAAGGTTATAAGATTACTAGTGACCTGAAACATTTAACCATGCAGTACTAATGTGTTAAATAAGTCACCAAATAAGAATTAGATAGTGTACAGAAATGCAATCCATGTAAGTGTGTAATCTGTAAAATCCTGGGCCCTATAAAGGGTTAATACTTTTAATTCATACTAACAAGAACAATATATATATTATATATATAAATATATATATATATATATATATATATATAAATTTATAGGCAACATACCAGAGTTGTTGTTGTACTTCACAGAAAAATCCTCCTCATTTTCATAAGCAGATTGTTTGGATTTCTGAGGTCAACAAAAAGAAAAAAAAAAACTCTTTACTTGCTGTCTCCAATTTGCCGTTAATGTAGTTTTTGCTCAGTAGTTTTACTTGTATAATAGGTTATTTAGCAGTCAGCTCATCTACCTTTCTTGCCAGTATCTTCCTCCTCTTCTTCTCTTCTTCAGAGCCATGATGTGACTGTGCCCGAGTTAACCTTCTGTGCTGGTGAATCTGCACAGAGAAAACACAAATTGAGTGTTGCAAAGGTCTAATTATATCTGATTATACTTCATTCTAACTGAATGGTGAGCAAAGGAAAAAGATGAATATAAGGCACTAACTGCTCTTTGTTCTTCTTGGAGGCGTTTCTCCAAACACTCTTTGGATGATTTCAAGGCATCCCTCAATTTTGAAGTTATCTGTGGTACAGAGAGAAAAGCAATGTATGATTACAGATATGTAAAGAGTAAAATGAAATAAATATAAATAAATTAATAAAACTTTCAAAAAAAAAAAATCAATAAAAAAAATCAATACTAAATCTACATTGGCATGAAAATGTTTTGGCACCCTTGGTCAAAATATATGTTACTACAAACAATTAAGCAAGTTGAATTATCTCCATAAGGCATAAAGTTAATCTCTTTGTATTTTAAGCAATAAAAGTCATATTTTACACTTTCAAAATAACAAAATGAACTGGATGCAAGCATCACAGCTTGTAATTTAATTTTTTGTAGCCAGCCAACAGTCTTTCAATTCTTGTTTGATGGATTTTCATCCATTTTTCTTTGCAAAAGTCTTCTGGTTCTGTGAGATTCCTGAGCTATCTTGCCTGCACTGCTCTTTTGAGATCTATCCACAGATTTTCAGATCAGGGGACTGTGAGGCCATAGTAAAACTTTCAGCTTGTGTGTTTTGATGTAGCCTATTGTGGATGTTGAGGATCATTATCCATTTGTATTAACCATCCACTTTTCAACTTCAGCTTATTTACAGATGACGTTTTCCAGAATTCATGTAACGTTCCCTGTGCTACTGGCTGCAACACAAACCAAAGCATGATTGATCCACACCCATGCTTAATAGTTGGAGAGGTGTTTTTTCATGAAATTATGAGCCCCTTTTTCTCAAAACATATCATTGCTCCATGTGGCTAATTTATTTATTTATTTTAACCTGATTTTCTCTCCAATGTGTTGGTAGCCAAATGACCTACCCATTCTTTAGGACTCTCCCTACCACTTGTAATGTCCCTGACTCTAGGATGGTGCAGAATCACACTGGCCTCCTCCAATGCATGTGAAGTCAAGCCACAGACTCTTTTCAAACTGCTGATATATCACCAATGCACACGGAGGAAAGTGCAGGATCCCAGTTCTGATGGATCACCTGGTAGATGCCTGAGCCAGTCGACTTTACTTAGTAGTGCATGGCCAATTTTTGCTCCCTCAGGCTCTCTCGGGCTACCAATGGCAAACAGCATGACTTGGGATTCGATTCGCAATCCTCACATCATAGTAACAGTGCCTTAGTCTGCTGAGCCACTCGGGGCCTGTGGCTAAATAGTTGTATTTTATCCTTATTGGTCCACAGAACTTGTTTCCAAAATGCATCAGGTTTTTGCTAACTTCTGACCCTGAATATTGTGCTAGGCAGTGCTAAGTAGCTGCTAAGAAGATCCCACCGCAGTTTTGTGGGTCAAGGTTAGAGAAGTCTGGGAACTTACAAAGCTTTAATATTTGCTTCACGAGGCCTTTCCTAACAAAGATTGTGAACAAGCCATAACCCTAATAGGCTAATTAAGGTCTGAGACCTCTGTCAATTTTATCTGAACACTCAAATCTCCTAGAGCTCCCATACTTTTTTACAAGGTACTCCTTCCCTTTTTGCACTCAATTTATAAATAAATTCTCATTTAGTCTCTACAAAACCAAAGTAATACACTTATATTGCTTAACATGGAAATTTGTGCTTCTTCTTTGACTTTATGCCTTTTGGAGATAAGGCCAAGGAAAAAAAAAAAAGAATTGGTGATCATCCCTGCCCGACCCTCTAAAAAGCACCCGACCTTTTTTTTTTTTTTTACACAAAAAAAACGCGCCAAACACCCTAGTCTGGCCTAGAATCATTCAAATTTCGCATGCTTCCAATGACATGATCCCAAATCAATTCTGCACATGTGCAGTACACTTCCTAGTGGCTGTCAATACGAATGGCCGGCTGTTTTTGTGTCTTCTGGGGAGATGTTCCGTACTTCAGTTGAATTTGTAAATCACTCAAGAAGAACATGATCTATGTTTAACATCGTTTATTTAAGTTTTCAACATCTTTATATTATCTGCTACATATTGTAGCGTCGGAGAAGAGAATAAAGAAAAAGGATGAGACATTTGCTTACTAAATGCTCTTTTAGTAAAAATGAAAGTGTAGTAGCAAATGCTCACTACTTTACAACACGAAAGTACGACGACACTAACTAAATGTACTAATACACACATTAACGGTAACTTAACTAAAACACACTAAAATAACTCATAGAGACTAGACTACAACTAACAATCATTACACATACAAAAATCTCCTCTTAAAGACCCCAAATAATTACAAAATAGACCTCATAAACACACAAAAGAACTTTATGCAAATACCGTACGACACGCAGCCATCTGATTGGCCGACACCCCCAAGAGTGTCGACAATACTTTTCTATCATCCAAAAAAAAAAAAAAAAAAAAAAAACACCTCCCCCCCGACCCAAAATTTTGGTGAAAAAGGATGATCACCAATTTTTTTTTTTTTATTTGGCCTAATTTTGGAGAACTAAATTTTCAACTATCTTAATTGTTCACAGTAACAGTAATTTTGACCAGGTGTGCCCAAAATTTTGAATGTTATGTACAAACCGGATTCCAAAAAAGTTGGGACACTAAACAAATTGTGAATAAAAACTGAATGCAATGATGTGGAGGTGCCAACATCTAATATTTTATTCAGAATAAAACATAGATGACAGATCAAAAGTTTAATCTGAGTAAATGTAACATTTTCAATGAGAAATAAGTTGATTCAAAATTTCACAGTGTCAACAAATCCCAAAAAAGTTGGGACAAGTAGCAATAAGTGGCTGGAAAAGGGAAATTGAGCATATAACGAACAGCTGGAAGACCAATTAACACTAATTAGGTCAATTGACAACATGATTGGGTATAAAAAGAGCTTCTCAGAGTATCAGTGTCTCTCTGAAGCCAAGATGGTAAGAGGATCACCAATTCCACCATTGTTGCGCAGAAATACCAGAATGATGTTACCCAGCATAAAATAACAACGACTTTTAAGTTATCATCATCAACCGTGCATAACATCATCAAAAGATTCAGAGAATCTGGAACAATCGCTGTGCGTAAGGGTCAAGGCCGTAAAACTCTACTGGATGCTCGTGATCTCCGGGCCCTTAAACGTCACTGCACCTCAAACAGGAATGCCACTGTCAAGGAAATAACAGAATGGGCTCAGGAATACTTCCAGAAAGCATTGTCAGTGAACACAATCCACCATGCCATCCGCCGTTGCCAGCTGAAACTCTACAGTGCAAAGAGGAAGCCATTTCTAAGCAAGCTCCACAAGCTCAGACGTTTGCACTGGGCCAGGGGTCTTTTAAAATGGAGTGTGGCAAAATGGAAGACTGTTCTGTGGTCAGATGAGTCACAATTTGAAGTTCTTTATGGAACACTGGGACGCCATGTCATCCGGACCAGAGAGGACAAGGATAACCCAAGTTGTTATCAACGCTACGTTCAGAAGCCTTCATCACTGATGGTATGGGGTTGCATGAGTGCTTGTGGCATGGGCAGCTTGCATGTCTGGAAAGGCACCATTAATGCAGAGAATTATGTTCAGGTTCTAGAACAACATATGCTCCCATCTAGACGTCATCTCTTTCAGGGAAGACCCTGCATTTTTCAACAAGATAATGCCAGACCACATTCTGCAGCAATCACAACATCATGTCTACATAGGAGAAGGATCCAGGTACTGAAATGGCCAGCGTGCAGTCCAGATTTTTCACCAATAGAAAACAGAGCGACAAAGAAGGCCCAAGACGATTGAACAGTTAGAGGCCTGTATTAGACATGAATGGGAGAGCATTCCTATTTCTAAACTTGAGAAACTGATCTCCTCTGTCCCCAGACGTCTGTTGAGTGTTGTAAGAAGAAGGGGGGATGCCACACAGTGGTAAAAATGGCCTTGTCCCAACTTTTTTGGGATTTGTTGACGCCATGAAATTTTGAAACAACATATTTTTCCCTTAAAATGATACATTCTCTCAGTTTAAAATTTTGATCTGTGATTTGTGTTCTATTCTGAATAAAATAATAGATGTTGGCATCTCCACATCATTGCATTCAGTTTTTATTCATAATTTGTTTAGTGTCCCAACGTTTTTGGAATCCGGTTTGTATATTATAAATCTATATTAATTGCATTAAAATAAACTATTCCCAAAATAAGCAGTGTGTACTCACCTTGAATTGGGGCTTTTCTGAGTTGAACAATAGCACATCACTGAATAGTCTGTGAAGCAGGAAAACATACATATTAATTTCATGTCATCATTACATAACAGTGGGAAAAACTGGCTGTCAGTGGTTTTAGTACTCACTGTGTTTGCAACAATTGAGAAACAGTGGGCATTCCTGTTTTACAGGCCTCAGTGGACAGGATAGACTGCAGGACAGAAACTGAAGAAAAAAAAAGATTTTTTAAAAGCTATACTAGAGTACACATGTATTTATTTATTCTCAAAGCAATTTAAAAGATTTGAGCGAATGGTTTAGCTGACTCACCAACAGACGTGTATGGGGCAGAGGGATACTGGTCCACAGGTACAGCATCTGGAGGCCTCCCATACATCATTTCATACAGCAAGTGTCCAAAAGAGTACACATCAATGCTCTCTGTGGTCTGATAAAACAAGGTTAAAAATACTAATAATTATATTACATTTTAGATTAAAAAAAATTTGTAAGATAGCAAAAATACTATCAAAATTAATACACCACATTGAAAACTGATTTTGCCAACTAACATAAAAAAATGACACTAATGTCAAAAACCACACAGTTTATTACTTTGTTGTAATTTCCATGCTCAAGAATATTATGTGTTTAATCTTTCTTGCTTATGTGAAAAGTAGAAACACTGTCCTTTAACATTTAAATTTGAAGAAAAAAAAATCCCCAAACTTCAATGCACAACAACTACTAACTAATATAGTTACAGCCCCCTAACTTACGTTAATTTTCCTAAATTGTGTAACATAGGGCCGGTAGTAAGAGGGAAGTCCCAGTAGAGAGTTCTCCACATCCAGGAGTTTGCATGTGTTGTCTTCAATTAGAATATTGGAGGCATGAAGGTGTCCATATGGAAATCCCTTATCATGAAGGAATTTCAATGCCTAAATCAATATAGAAGAGACAATAACTAGCAAGAGTAAAATAAAACAGGAGTGGCACTCAAAAGTGCACTTACACAAATGTTCACATTAAATGACACAAAACATATACAATATTTCCCACTTTACCAGTCAGTAATAAACAGTTTAACTGCCATCAATACTATCTCAGTCACAATGTATTATAGAACACTGACCTCCAAAATTTGTCTCCCAAATGTTCTGATTTGCTGGAGCTCCAAACCCTGAATCTTCTTTGGGTTACAGTACTTCTTCAGGAATGGTTCTTTTGGCTTGACCTGAAGCATGAGCACATGGGAGGTTAAATACAAGAAAATGAAGAGATTACTAAAGTATGTTACAGTTAAGTTTTAAACGAGAACTGTAACACTACAGAAAAACTACATGAAGATGACCTGTACAAACCTTGCAAATATGATCCCTAAGCGTGCCTTTCTCACTGAACATCCTGATTACTAAAGCTGAAGATTCACTTGTAGAAGCAAATGTGACTGGACAGATGTATGGGTGCTGAAGTTTGAATATAAAGCCCAGAAAGAGAGGGGAAAAGAGAAAAAAAACATTTGTTAAAAATATGTAAACAAGTATAGAATGTACACATTCCTGGGCAAAAGAAATTAGGCCAAAATGCAAACTCATATATATATTATGTTCTTATGACACTAACAAAAAACCATCTGTCTAAAAATGAGCAAGAAGTAAGAAAGTAGGAAAAAGCTAGTTATCTTGTAGGTAAAGATAAAATTATAAAAAGATAACACTCAGACTAACACATTTCTATGCGCTGAAATTTTCCCCAAATAGGCTCTGCTTAGTTTTTACCTTAAAAGATAAGTCTTTATTTTGTAATCTGTCTGTATTTTCTTCTAAACAAAAAAAGTAACACAAATCTACAAGTAGAGATCTACAAAATATGCAGTTTTGTGAGTAATATTTTAATTGCATAAAATATGTTAATAGCTAAAATAAAAGTGTAACATTTTACAATTTTTGGTTTGGTACATTTCTGCCCAGTAGTATAATATATGAGATAAAAACACAACAAAGCATTAAAAAAATAGCCTTCACATAGTCCTCCTCGTTGTAAGGAGAACAGAATGGCTGGATGATCTGCATGTGCATGATTAACACACCGTCATGTGGTCTTTTTTTTTGTTCCACTCTGTTTTTCTCACATCATTAGCAGTTATTCTGAGGGTCTTAACTGAGAGAGTCTGAGCTGAAGCACTGCACAGATCTCCTCAAGATGTATCCATTTGTCCAGAGACAATGTCTATTATATTTCATCTGTTAATAGTTTTGCTGTAAACATTAGTGTCAACAGACCAGCATGGTTTTGCAATATTCACATACAGCACCCTCCATAATT
This sequence comes from Crenuchus spilurus, assembly GCA_036984385.1. NCBI lineage: Eukaryota > Metazoa > Chordata > Actinopteri > Characiformes > Crenuchidae > Crenuchus > Crenuchus spilurus. The sequence continues at coordinate 36,558 of BRDA01006457.1, forward strand.
ATTGGAACCCCTGGTTAAGTGTTCTTTGGCTTCTAATAAATTCTTTTTTTTTATATAATATCGGACAACAATGCAAAAAAAAGAGAAAAATCTAAGCTTTAATTCAAGTGCCTTAATTTGGCAGGGAAAAAAATCACACATTAAGAAATAAATCTTTTGAATGAAATCATGTGTGCCTCCTTTTGCAAAAACAAAAACAAAAAAAAAAAACAAAAAAAAAAAACCAGGTCTAAGGACTGAGATGGCCATAAGAGGAGCTTGATTTTGTGCCTTGTGAACCATTTTTGAGTAGATTTGGCCACATGTTTAGGGTCAAGACCCAGTGATGACCCATCTTCAGCTTTTGGGCAGAGGCCACCAGATTCTGATTCAAAATGTCCTGATATTTCACAGAGTTCATGATCCCATGTATTCTTACAAGGTTCCCAGGTCCTGTGGAGGAGAAACAGGCCCACAGCATCACTAATCCTCCCTCATACTTAACAGTGGGCATGAGGTGTTTTTTTGCGTACTCATCCTTGGTGTTACGCTTACAGTGTTTCTTACCAAAAAGCTCTATTTTGGTCTCATCTGACCAAAGAACATGGTCCTAGTTAAAATCCCAATACCGCTTAGCAAACTCCACCCGTTTACACTTATGAGTATAACTCAGAAAAGGCTTTCTCTATGCATGCCTCCCAAACAGCTTGTTGGCATGTAGATAGTGCCTGATGGTTGTTTGGGAGACCTCATAACCCCAAGATGCTACCATTTGATTCAATTCTCTTACAGTGAGCTTTGGAGAACTTTTTACTTCTCTTACCATCCTTCTCACTGTGCGTGGTGGCAAGATACACTTGCATCCCCTTCCAGGCTTGTTTGTTACAGTTCGAGATGTTTTGAACGTTTTGATGATTGTTCTAACTGTAGACAAGGGCATCTGCAGGTGAGTGGTTATTTTCTTGTAGCCATTGCCTGATTTATGAAGGTCAACACACATCTGCCTTACTTTAATAGTGTGTTCTCTTGTCTTTGCCATGTTTAAGAGTAAGAGAAATAGGCCTTTGTGTAATGTCATATTTATACCCCAGGGAAACAGGAAATGATGAATTACTAATTAAAGGTTCCTAGATACTTTGATCCACTTTATAAACTACAGTAGAAAGGACATAAATGGTTCAAATACATTTTTTTCCAAGAAATTGTTAAGGGTGCCAATAATTGTGGAACAGGTCATTTTATGGGAAATAATTATTTCACAGTCAGGATTTTTTTCTTTATTTTTTTCACTTGTGTTGAAGGTTGCTTTTTTCTAAACTTTTTCAGAGTGAGTTTATTCTTCTGCAATAAAACATGTATTTATTTTAAGACTTTTAACACATTTTAACTAGGGGTGCCAATAATTATGGAGGGCACTGTATCTGCTAGATCAAACAGTAAGCTAGCAACATGAACTTAAAATGTGATAACTGCATTCCATAGAGATTACAAAGATGATTTACTGGAATACTTCCTCAAAAAAAATTTACATTTTCCCCCACAAATGCAATTGTTTGAAGTTTGCTTGTTGTCTGAGGTTTGATTATTTAGTTTAGCACTGGAACTATTATGCTAATGTTGCTAACAATTAATGAAGCCTATACCTCACTTAATTTGTACTGTGCAAACTACATACAATATATAAACAAAATTACTGAGATGCCTGCTGATTCTTAATTTCTTCTGAAATCAAGGGTATTCAAAAAGTTTATTCTGCTTTTTTTGGGAGTAACTGTCTCTACTGTCCAGGGAATGCTTTTTGCTAGATTTTGGAAAATTGTTCTAAGGAGATCATTTCATTCAGCAACAAGAGTGTTACGGAGATTCTGCATCCCAAATTCCCAACTTATCCCAAGGTACTGGATGGAGCACCATCATACCAGAGAATGCAGTTCCACTACCCTACAGCTCAATGCATGGAGGCTTTATACCCCTGTAGTCCACACCTTAGATATACTGCCAATAGGTTGTTTTTCAACCTCTCCAGACAGTCCTATTCTTAGGATTCCCCATCAATTTTGCAATGTCCCTGACTGTAGGAGGGTGAATTCAAGCACAAGCCTACTGATGTGAATGATATGGCTACTGCCTCTTTTCGAACTACCGCTGGTACACTGTCACTGGGGAGGCAACGCGCTCGAAGGAAAGTGAAAGATCCCCAGCTCCAAATGGACCAATCAGTAGATGCCTGAGCCAGCGGACATTGTAACCGGGACTGACCGGGATTCAAACTCGCAATCCTCTGGTCATAGTGTCAGCGTCTTAGCCTGCTGAGCCACTTGGTGCTGAGACAGTCCTATTCTATTGGCAGTACTTCTCTACAGAGACTAGGTGAGGTGTATGTGCATTTGCACATCAGTGTATCTAAGGGCGTTTTCACACCTGAAAGTCCAGAACATGGTCCGAACCAAGGCTTGTGTGTTTATTACCTAGTATATATTTGGTCTGGTTAGTTTTGTTTTTGTAGTGCATTTTTGCGAGCGCACCAAAGACACCTTTGTATGAGACACCTACATCCTGACGTCATCACTTATGTGGTGTGCATCTTCCTACACTCAACACTGATTGGTTTGTAGAAGGATGTGCGTTTGACGGTTATTTTTCTTCTTCTGTTGTTGAACACCTGCGTCAATTTCCTGTATTTGGTCTGAAAGTCTGAACCTTTTAGAAAAGTGTTTTCACACTAAACATGGACCGGACCATGGTTTAGTAGATCCAAACTGACACCTCTTTTGGTCGGATCATATTTTGCTCCTGTTTCCGGACTGTGGTTTGTGGCCCCTTTCACACCTGCTATTTTGGTTAGGACCAAACTGAAAAGTAAAAAATTCCAGACCAAATAATGTAGGTGTGAAAGCACCCTTAAAGTAGCTGAATGCATTCAATAGAAGGGGTGTCCACAAACACTTGGACATACAGTGTATCTAAATCAACATAAATATGCATTAAATTGCATTGCTTTACACTATGCTAAATGGTACTAATAAGATACTAGCTACAATAACTTTGTGGCTTTGATGAAAAACAATTTCAGACAAGCATGTCTTGGCTGCCTACATTTACATTTAACTAAACTGCTGCTTTAACTATTGAACACATGACTGGTCTGCTTATTGATGCATGAATCAAGAGGTTGGGGGTGTGACTCCAACAGGAATGGCTCATCCAGGTGTTGAACTTTTAAAAAGATCATTCAAAGCAAACCAAAATGCTATAAGGCAACCACACCAAACAGCTGTGGACAACTACCACAAATAAGAACAGAATATTTTACCTCTCAAACCGAAAAAATTTTTTATAGACAAGTTAAAAGTCTAATTATAACACTTACAGCCAAAGAAGGAAGCAGTTTCATTGTGGACTGAAGATCTTTATCTGACAAGAATTTATCAGGACCGAAATCAACCTGAAATCAGAAGCAGAAACAAAACAAATAATACACTGAATTAAAACGTTTCATCAGATTTCCCAGCTTGTTGCTAAATATAGATCTCTCAAATGAAAAGAATTAGGTGAAAGCAGAATGTTAACCAGGTACTTTTTCAATGCACCCAAACAACGTGGTGATTTATACAAACATCCTTAGCAGGTTTGTGCTAAATCAAGCTTATGCAACAAAGAGTATTAAGCAATGTAGGGCCTTAGTACAGGGTTACACTGAGCTTACAGAAAGTGTGACACCACATTTGCAAAAGTGTGTTTGAGGTAAAACCAGAACTCACCCAACTTAAGACTTGTCGATCCTTGAGCTGCTCTTTATTTTTAACTAAGAAGTACCGCTTTCGTAATCTCCAGCCTGTGAAAAGAAGACACAGTTTACTCCATGCTGTTAACTCTTGCAAAGCTTTGTGTCAATGTAATCCTACTACTTTAATAAAACAGCTTAACAGAAAACAATGTAAAACCATATGTAAAATGTATTAAATTACAGGATTCTGCACCTACAGAACTGCACACCTGAAGGTGGACCTACAATGTAGGTGTCTGGTTAATTAGTATTTATTTGTATGCATTTTACAGTAGCTGTACTTGCACCGATTGCATTACAGTGCAGCAGTAAATCTGTCTTCAACCACAGCTCTCTTGCTTTTTATATAACCTACTTGAAAATGTTTTACAAATGTGTGAAGAATCACAAACATTTGTGAAACAAGCAGTGTAAATTGAATGCACACTACAAGTAATCAGTTTAATCTGCTACAAGGTTTAATCAGGGAGTACATATTTCACAAAATATTACCATATATATCATATTACAATCATAAAGGATACTAAAATAGAGCTAATGTAACATATTAGGTTGTCATACCAGTGCTACTGGTAATACTGCTCAAGTCACCTGTTTACTTTCTCACTTTGTAGTAAAGTAAATTATTTTAAAGGCTTTACTGCACTCATTAGCAAGGATTCACAGATAATGTTCTTTTAATTACCTATGTCTTTTAAAGGCTCCACCACTTCCCACTTTGGATCAGATCTAAAGAACATGGATACCTGCTGTAAGGCTATTTCTGGAAAAGAAACAATGAAAGCAAGACAAAAAAATCAACTATGGTGTAAAATCTGTTCAATCCAACAGAAAAATGTCTTAGAGCAACAGAAACAATTTGTATCATCCAAAATATTATTTCAAATATTTATTTTACAGTGTATTACATCACACTGTAGCAGTGGATATGAAACTCAACATGACTGTTTACTCATATAATTATACTACTGCCTAAATAACGACTACACATATGGTGTACAATACCTGCACATTTGACACTAAATATGTGTGACTGTGTGTGTACACAATACATCCAGTGCCAACTATATAAAAAACACCCATCTTGTATTTCCCTGATTAACAAAAAATGTATTCAAAAGTAACATGCATTTGTTGCACATACACCCCTTTTCAGCACAAGTTACTATATTCACATGTTCTGTAGTTGCTTTTATCATTTAACATTTTCAGTTTTCTTAAGAACCGGAAAAGTAACTGGTTTCAAGTCTGGAAAAACAGTGTCATTTGATAAAGAATGCTTTATAACTGCTTTTCTTTATACTGTATATAATTAGCCTGCACACTAAAAAAATGAAAGGTCTACTTAGAATTTTAATGGATGTGATGAGAATACTGGAGTTCACCAATGAACTTACGTTAACTCAAAAAAATCCAGTTAACTCAAGTTCTCAAACGGCCTTAAAATTTGATGTTGATCTTACTTTTATTTATTTATTTGCATTGCAAAATGCATCAATTGCAACCGAGTCTGTTCACATACCTGTGTAGTTTGCAGAATAATTGTTGGTGTCAAGGAACTTTTTGACCAGTTCACAGCTGGACAGGATGTGGTGCTGACTGAGGAAGTTTAAATAGGCCTGAAGACCTTTTTGCCTCTCTGCTATGAACTCTCTGTCCATGTTCCCGATTAACTTCTTGGGGGGAAGGGGCAGGCTGAGGCCAGAAATCTGACGCAAGACAGTGAATCAGTGAGTGGGAGGAACAAAAGGCAGAGGAAAGAGAGACAGACAAGAGAAAAGCAGAGGAAAAGACAACAAAAAAGAAAGAAACAATGTGCTTTGACTGGGAAACGATCCACAAATGAGTGGGAAAAAGGATTGTGAAGTGTCAGCAATACACATCCGCCTTTGTGCTGAAAAGGCAGCATTACTGGTCATTTCAGTGGAAATTTCAGGCATGTTACCATGAACAATATGTTCATTAAGTGACAAGAATTTGCACAATTTACTCACCAACAAACTATTGTTAAGCATGTCAAAGTCACTGTATCTCCTGATGACCTGAAATGTAAAAAGGAACAACACTGAACATTTTTAAAGGCACCAAACTCTCAGCTGTTATGACCATCAGTTCCTTTTGCCATACAGTTGGGGTTACCTAAATAGTTTTATCTACAGCTCTCTGAAGGCAAACATTTTTCTCAGGATAATGACATGACCAGGGTGGAAATGTGAATTGTGAAGATGTGGGAACAAAAAGAATTAACTTTCTATTCATTATTTAATTAAACACAACTGCATTGTATAAACTCCAAACTTCACAAATAAATAGTACCAATCAACAATCCACATTAGCTGTGCTCCTGCTGTGGTTAATAAGCAAAACAACAATATAATAACAGTTACCATATTGCAACAAAAAAAACCTTAAATTACCAAATAAGGAACTTAGCCAATCACTTTAGCTCACAACCAGTGTTGGTTAATCCACCTTTTAATTTGAGCTGTACAGCTGGAATGATACGTTTTCAAAAGACAGCTTTCTCACAGCCAAGTCACAGCCTTCCATCAGCTTTATAGAATTTTAATTTCAATACCCATAACAAGGCTACTACGCTTAAATCTGATATTTTGCTCAGATCGGATTTAACCATCATGACGGTTCACATTCACACATGTAAGTGACCTGTATCTGTCTGTAATGTGAATGAATCTATCCATGGAACGGCTCGCATTTGCACACTGATATGTGTATACACATCGCCTTAGTCACCAACAACAAATAGCGTCATTTAATCAAACACGGTGCAGGGTTGCCAGGTTTGCAAAAGTACAGTCACCAGTAAAACTTCAGAGTTGATGGCTTGCAGGGTTTTGCACTAAATAATAGAAGAACTTGAAAGAGAAAGTAAGATTTTAAGAAGATCTACGTTTCAAGGCTCATTTAAATGTATGTAATGATTATTCCAGAACAGCAACTTACTGTCCAGCTGTTGTCTGTAGAAACTCCCCTCTGGACACGAATGATGTACTCCTGGTAATTAAAAAGAGCAGAATTCAAAACACTGGGAACAAACAAATGAGAATAGCAAAGTTAAATGTTTGGGATGTTCAAACACAGACTTTACCAAATAAAAACATGACTGCAGCTCTCAGTAGTTTATTCACCCTGCTGATGCATTTGGCATATTTATGTTGTGTGGAAAAAAGGTCCAAAGAGGGTCAAAGTCCAGGTGTAACAAGTGTGTCAGACCATTGCTTAGTCTATAATTTACAGTACTAACCCACTACTTCAACTGCAACTGTTCCAAATGTCACATAAAATGAATACCACTGAAACACAATGGCACAATGCGAACATGAACAACAGAGTGAAGCAGAATGGAAAACTGAGAAGAATAATGTTACATATGACACAAAAACTATTTAACACGGAAGAAGACATCAATGTATAGGTAAAGGCACTTTCTTAATTCATTTTGTGAGAAACTGGCATTTCACAAACAACGATGGTGCTGACAGAAAACATGAAGAGACTTGTCATTTTCATTTTACAGGGATGTTTGCAGTCAACAAGAGGGCAGCTGTTTGTGCTGCCTGAATGGCTGTGGGAATGCTGGAAAAAACAAAATTGGAAAATGCAGGTCACGTTGACAAACAAACTCCAGAACAGCACTAAGCTACAGGGATGGGTGATACCACAACATTTCCCTTTTAATTAAATACAGAGTAAGTCCCATACCAATATCCTGATACCAAAACTGATACTGTGAAAATTATTATTTGTATTTATATGATGAGAATCAGAAAATGTGTACATCAAAATGTGTGATAGTTATTTCTCATCAGTACAAAAACCAGTCAGTGTCAGTACGTGGCACATGTAGTTGTTTTGTTTCAGAAAGTATCAAAAATAAATATAGAAGCACAGAGCAGCTTGGAGGCTGATGTGGGATCTAGAGGATTAAAAATCTATATTTATAGAATTTTATCGGCTTATAAAAGGAAACTGTAGTATCAATATGTCAGTACTGATCACAGTCTGGTATGGAAACTGCACTGTCACAGACTGCAAGTCACTACAGCGAGTGGTGAAAGTGGCCCAGAAGATCAGAGGAACTCCGCTTCCAACAGTTGAGGTCATCCAGAAGAAACGCTGTCTGCTTTGAGCTTGAAGCATTCTTAAAGACTCCTCCCACCCTGCTCATAGTCTGTTTGCCCCTTTGCAGGCACTTCAGGTGCCTCCGGACCAGCACAAGCAGACTGAGGAACAGCTTTTTCCCCAGAGCTATCTCCTTACTAAACAATGCATTGCAGTGTTTGAACTGAAGAGTGGCTTTGACTCTAACCTATCTATACTAGCTGAGATGATTCTCTTAATGGAAACAAAGCACTGTTGTACGTCGCTCTGGATAAGAGTGTCTGCCAAATACAGTAAATGTACTAAACTCTGTCCACTGTTAACACACATCGGGATTCTGGTTAGTGACTGCACTACATTTCTCTGTATCATTTATACATTGTACATAAATTGCATATTATATTACAACAGTTTCTATATATTCTGCATATACATTTAATATACACATATCCAACCCTTCCATTACGACTTAACCAGTAAATTATTCCATCTGTATATCATGTAGTATTTTCTATTCAACATGTATAGTACATCTACAATACCTATTTAATACATTCACATGTATATTTTACAATGGTTTTACAACATCTTTAAGATATATTCACATGTGTATTTGTCCATACATCTGCCTATAGTCTGTATTAACTGTATCTATGTACATCCTGTACAGACTGCTCATTGCACTTCTGTTTAGTTGTTAAACTACATTTCGTTGCATTGTACTTGTACATGTGTAATGACAATCAAGTTAAATCTAATCTAATCAGCCCAGCCCTACTAAAACGTCAAAACAATCATATCCTGTCCCTATTACTAGCTAGTTATCAGTAAGGTTGTTTTGTAAATACTGTCAACTCCACTATGAAATATGACGGTTTAACCTAAATGACAACATCACTACTAGTCATAATTAAGTCAAACTCACTAAAACATTAAATAAACCTGATCACATGTTTATTTACTTTATTAGCTAGCTTTATTTACCTGTCCAGACAGTCACATAGTGAATAAATGCTGTCATTTAGATGTTTAGTTAGTTGTTTATCTGGCTGGGTACGTTGTGTAAATGCAACTTTAATAGGTAATAGTTTGTAGGCTTGTACAGCTGACCTGGTCTTGGCTGAGTAACGTTAGCTAAGCGCGTTAGCTAGCACGCTAGCTGTATATGACATTCACATGACTGAGCTAACAGTGTGATAGCTGGACATTTAGAGGAATAATAACACATCTAGGAGAGCTTTGTTTACTGATAAAGATGAACAGATATCTAAAGAGGTAGTGCAGTAACTGACTGCTGGTTTGTGTCTCATGTCGGTGTAAAAAATCACATCATTCCCGGGCTGCGCTCTCTCACCGTGTGGGACTGCAGGTTCTGGCTGGTTTCTATCACCGCCGTCAGGGGAACCGTGTCGTCCAGCAGCAGCTTCCCAGAGGCCGGTTTCTCCATGAAAGCCATTTCTGCTGTTTCCGAGCACGCAACGGAGACTCGTACCGAAAATATATCACAAAGGGAAAGAAAAAAAATTATTTCAGCTAAAAAGCCGTATGTTTAACATTGTGTTGTTGGAGGCTGAGAGGTTGACAGAAGCTTCTTCCTCTGAGCGGCTCATCAGCTCTGACCCCGCCTACGGCCGACTGACTGACAGACTGAACGGAGAAAACGCAGAAAACTGAGTTGCCAAGTTTGCGGTTTTCCGCGGTAGTAATAATGCCTTTGTAAACACAATGCTTCACAAAAAGTATAAATTAATATATCAAATTCAAAAGGTAGGATTACCGGATGTAATAACAGAAGACTGGTAGTTCCTTTGTCATTTATATAGTCTGTTATTTATTTAATTTTTTTTACATTTTATTATTATTGTACGTCTGACGTGGTGGTCTAAGTGGTGGTCTAAGATTAGGCTGTATGTATTATCTGCACCTGGCAACCCGGAACATTAACGGGTAGTAAACACAAACCGTATTGGCAAGAAATGTAAATCTGATGTGCTCATTTTTGATGAAACGAAAATGAAAATACATTATTAATTCCTTCTTCAAAAGCCAGAGACCACCCTTTAAATATATTCATCTCAGGTCAAAGTTATTTTAGTTTTTAGAATGGGAAAAACACAAAACAGAAAATGACATAGAAGCCTCAGTAAGTTTTGAATTACATGGAGGTTCGCTTGCAATGGACTGATACAAATTATCTACAGGAAACTCACAAAGTCTGTCTTAGGTTAAATTCCTCCACTTAAAGACATTTTTAATAATGTACACTACCTGTACACAAAATATTTAGAACAATGTTTCATTTTTTATTGAAAATGATTCAGTTTAATGTCTCATTGCACTCTGAAATTAAAGCATAGTAGTTAAGTAACTCTTGGAATACATTTATAGACAAAATTGTACCTAACCTTTGGACACAAAAAGTAGCACCTTTGTCAGATATAACAGCTGAACACACTCGTGGTATTCTGTCTACAATAGACATAAAAAATTCTTCAGATAGTTCTTCACAAATCTGTTGCAGAAGTTCACATAAATATGTGGCACTTGTAGGTTTGCTTTGTTTCACTCTTCAGTTCAACCCAAATCAGCTGGACTGGGTTTGAGTCTGGATACTGTGCCGCTACTCCATGTTTTTAAGCTGACCATCTTGTTTTTTTCCTGAGGTAGTTTTTCCTGATCAAACACACCTGATCCAGCTCAGCAGGTAATGAGCTTGTTTAATTGTAATGTCAGCTCAGGACAATCACCAAACTGTGCAGGAATCTGGTCCTCCAGGACTGGAGTTGGATATGTCTGGTCTAGAGTCTGGAGGAAGAGTGGAGAGGTACAGAATCCAAGTGTCTGAAGTCCAGTGTGAAGTTTCTGCAGTGTATGGTGGTTTGAGGTGCAATGTCAACTGCTGGTGATGGTCCACAGTGTTTAATGAAGTGCAAAGTCAACACTGCTTGTCTGTCGTATTTTAGAGCACTGCATGCTTCCATCTGCTGGGAAGTTTAGAAATAAGCTCATTTCCTTTTAGCAGGACTTGGCACCTGTCCACAGTGACTAAATTACTACAAAATGGTTTGCTGACTAGGAAATTAATGTGCTGGATTGGCCAACCAACTTATGAGCTATAAGCCATATTGATCAACATTAAAACAAAACAAAAAATGAAAATGAAAAATGTCACTTTATGCATAATTAATATCAAATATGAGTTTTTGAATTAAGTTGTGAACTATGAACTTTTTCCACAACATGACTATTTTCCTCCAGCTTTCCCCTTCCTTATGTAAGTGTAGATCTTATATCTAGAGTGCACAGCAGCTTAGGTGTGTTTAGTTTGCTGCTTATGTGAATTTTATGACATGTCCCAAAGTTCAGCTATATCTGATTTTTGTGTAGTGTGTTCATGTATTATGCTGTGTGTCTGTGTCAAGTTACTATTAAATAAACATATATATATAAAAAAAATGTTTCTCAAAATATACATTTTACTGTGCTTTGTTCCATAAATATCCTAAGGCAGTGTGTGTGTGTATGTTTGTAAAGTTAGCAATCATACATCCTTTGCTAAATTATATTGAATGTAAATGTAATCTCCTAAATTGTTCCAATTTAATAAAACATATATTAATACATAAATGATCTCTCGCCAGGACAGGTCAGAGAAATAAAACAGAAAAATAAAAACTACAGACATATCACAACACACTCAATATTAGAGCAGCACATTCAATAAGACTACTTGCTTTCAGCAGAAGATTTGGTGAGGAAGGTCAAACAGTGAAAAATCTGGTGCCCTCTGATCATAAATGATGTTAAAACTATGTAATACATAAAACTGCTGGCAGCACAACCATTATTATACGTACCATGCACGCAAAGCTAAAGCACATGTGGGAAAGTACACTGGAAATGCAAATTTAACATGCTCTAATGGGTAATCTTTTATTTGATTTTTATTTTGTTTTGAGCAAGACTTAATTCACAAGACAATCTTCCAGTAATTCTATACTACAAGCTCCGTGCATCTCATAGAAATGTATAGAAAACTGATTAAGTTTGAAAAATACTGTGTCAATGTTAAGTAGTCTTTCCCCCCCCCCATATACATACATACAAAATAAACACAACCTGTTGCCTTTGCAACATAATCTTTGAAAAAGGGGAAAAACAGAAATGAATTAAGTTTCAATTTCACTAATATGTCCTTCAGTCTTCTTCAAGCTGTTTGAGTGTGCTCTGGCATCATGACCATGACCTCACCCTCCATAACCACTTTGTCTTTGACTGAGCAGGAAACGGAAATGAAAGCAAAAGACATTTTGATCTTTTTCACCTCTGCCTCAGCCACCACCTCCTCTCCGATGTACAATGGTGCCGGGAAGCGAATTTCCTGGTAAAGAAACACACAGCCTTTACCAGGCATTTTAGTCCCCAGAACTGCTGAGATGAGTCCGTTAATCAGCACTCCGTGAACAATTGGTGTTTCAAAAGATGTTGTCTTGGCATATTCAGGGTCAAGATGAAGAGGATTTGTATCGCCAGTCAGCTCTGCAAAAAGAGCAACATCTCTGGCAGTGAAAGCCTTGGTGAGCGAGGCTCGTTCACCAACATGCAGTAGCCTGTGACTGGACAATTCAGCCAAGGGAAACATTTTACTCCTGAAAACTGCTATGCTAACAGCCTGGCACATGCTTTTACCCAACAGTGTTCTTCTGAGACCAAACATCATTTTCACAGGCAAATGCTAGAGCAGCTCCTCTTCAGAAATACAGCTACTAGATTTCCATCTCACGGCTATTTCCAGACAAAGCTAATAAAAATGGTGAAACCTGAAAAAGACAAAAATATTCAACAGTGTTGTTGTTTCAACCAACTGATCCAAAGAAAGGTTGCACTTGTTGATTGTAAAGGTGAAAAACAGGTCACAGTTTACAACAGCAGTCCATAAGCACACTTGCAAAGTTGTTTACAGTATGTGAGCACATTAAAAAATGTGTCGAGTCATCATTGGCAGTTTGACTATAAATCAGAAGACTCACTGCTGCCATCTGTTGTTGAATAGGTGCACTGCATGACAACATAACTACAAAACCACAAAAAATTATAATGCCATTGAAAACATTCATTTTTCATAATTTAATTCAAAAAGGTGAAATATAATTATATATTCACATTCGCTCAGTGAAACAGTTGAAGCATTTTTATTTTAAAGTGAATCAGCATGACTTAGCTGATGAAAATCAGAAATCTTGTATCTCAACTGTTTTTTAGAATATTTAGTTAGACTGAACTGAAAATGACGTAAAATACAGAAATGTCAAAATTTGAATGTTAATTCATACACTCAATAAAGTTGGAACCTTTACCACAAATGACTGCATCAGGGCAGTGTGGCATGGAGGCAGTCAGCTTGCACTGCCAACATGTTATTGAAGCCCAGGTTGCTTTGATAGTGGCCTTCAGCTCATTCTGTGCTACTCCACTCTTCTTCTAGACTCTAGGACCATTACGTCCTAATGAGATGCAAAAGTAATTTAATCTGAAAAGAGCACTTTTGACAAGAGCAACAGTCCTGTTATTTTTCTGCTTAGACCAGCTAAGACATGTTCTTAGACCAGCTAAGACTATGTCTCCGGTTCAGCAGTAGCTTGATATTAAAAATATGGTAGTTGGAGATACACAGAACTGATACTGTTTGAACAGTAATTTACTCAGTGCTCCCAAATAAATATTCAAATAATATAAGATTTTGGATTTCTGATTTTTATGAGCTATAAGCCTTATCAATCAACATTAAAACAAAAAAAATGGCTTCAAATGTCACTTTACATGTAATGAATATAAAATATGAGATTTTACCTTTTTATATTAAATGATGATAAATAATGAACATTTTCACAATATTCTCATTTTTTATGTATGACTGTACAACATTGCTATTAGGTACACATTATTTAAATCAGAACTAATGGAAACATGATTGTGTTTGTGAATAGAAAGCCTACCTGCATCACTCTGAAAGCACACAATTCATTACCATACGATCCAATCAAAGTTATTGCACTCCACAATTTCACCAGCCCTCTAATAATGAGAAAAAGAACAAAACCTTTACTTTAGCTTTCATCTACATTAGAAAATCCTCACCATCTACCAGCCCAAAGAGAGCACGGCCAATTTCTCTCTCTCAAACAACAAGACCAATATTCGAATTAACAATCCTCATGGTGTCATATTTCTAATCACGTGGCCATCATAAGCAACCTGCCAGAGTAATATGGCTTTGATATCTTAAGTCTTTCATTTAGCACTTTTCCACCAAAATAACTCTGGTTCTTGAACTGGTGCCGTTCAGGCTTATGAGAATCTCGGTGCTTTTTAGTGAACCAGCCCATGTTTCCACTAGTTTTAGTTGAACCGAGGATACGTCACGGTGTACGTCATCAACAAAGCGGAATTATAAACAAAGATGGCGGAGCGCATCGACTACTTGCGAGCATCTGTCCTCTTGGTACAAATGTTTGTTTCACTTCACAAGTCAAATCTTGTCTTCCCTCGTCCAGCTCCACTGCGCGATAGCTCCTTTTTACAATCTCTGTAGTCCTTTTTTAGCTTCTTTAGCTTATCTATCACTTGCTCTCTTGAACGAACAAAACCTGCCACCAGCTCGCTGTAGAGTTTCTCCTTTCTAATATTCCCCTCAAGTTTCTCCTGAAACTCCGGAGAACACCAAATAGATAACAAAAACTGAGTTTCTTCAGTGGACCACTGTACACTACGAGTCGCCTCAGTGTGCAGGCGCGTTTGGTTCGCACTGAAAAACCAAGTATTTTTTGGTTCCCGCTGCGAACTAACGTTCCTGGTTCGGGGCGCTATTTTTGTTGGTGGAAACGCGTCAAACAGTTCAAAATTAGGTTCTTGAACCATAACGGTGCCGGTTCCGTGTTGGTGGAAAAGCGCTAATTGTGTTTGGATTTAAAATTAACAGTCTAGACGGATTTGGAAGACCTATTACCCTTAGTCTTATATTGAGAAACAGTTCTATTATAAATATAACAGAAGACAGAGTTTGAATCTCGATCATGCTGTTTTTAGAGTGCCACCAACAGCCGGGGCCTCGAGAGAGCAGAATTGGCCATGTTCTCTCTTCGGGTGGGCAAGATAATGCACCCTCCCATGAACTATAAAAAACAATGTCAACTGACATGTGCATCTGCCAGGCAATCCACCAGAACTGGGGATCTACGCTTTCCTCCAAGTGCGCTATCTTCCTGACGGTGATGTATCGCCAGCATTTTGGAAAAAAAGGGGCTTTAATTCACTAGTGTTGGAGGAGTCTTGTGCTCGTATGCCCCCTCCAAGGAGAGTCAGGGCCAATGCAAATGATAATGATAGGGAGAGTTGATGAAAGGGGCAAGTTAACTGGCCACTAAATTACATTGTGGAGAAAATCAGGGCTAAAAAAAAAAAAAACTAAATAAATAAATATAAAAAAGACATGCTTCTCTGGTACTGCAGCTTACCTATTGTATACACGAAGAATGGCTGAGAGTGCAGTCTGATCAAACTTCAGCACGTCAAAAGGGAATGCAGCTCCTACCTACAACAACACAAAACATTATTCCTTCTAATAAATGGCTTTATCTCTGATCTCACTGTTCACTGCAAGCAGCATTACCGAGATTAAAGCATAACAGCAAAAGAGCACGAGAGGGAGCTAGTTACCACTAGTAACATCACAGACGTGATTAGGTCCAAGACTCTATAATACATCTTTCACAACTCTGATCATATTTGCACTACAACAGATATTTTAAGAAAAAAAACAAAAACAAAGAACTCCTAGACAGTTTAAGTGACAGTACTATACAAAATAAATTTACATTTGGTACAAATCACCATGTAGGCCATGAAGCCCCTACCTCTCCATACAGGTCTTGGAGTCCGAAGATGATCAGCTGCTTGAACTCTTGTGTACTGATGCTTTTGCTTCTGCTTCCATCTTCAAAAACTCTATTCATAGATAAAGAAAATCGCATGAAAACCAAAATGATGTAGGCCTCAGGCTGTCTGAGGTAACTGTACGAGTTATTTTTCATATAGTATAGTTCAGTCTACTGGCTTTGCATTGTGAACAAAGTAACAGAAACCACAACACATTACTTTTTGTGGCAGGCCCTTATGGCACCAACATGGTAAAAAAATGTGCATAGAAGAGAATTCACAATATGAGAAACAAAAAATTGCATTATTCTATTAAAACATTTATGTACAACTACACTTTGTTTCACAGCACTCTGCATGTACTCCTGTGTATTTTTTAATCCACTGAAATTGAACTTTTTACATGTAACAACAATAACTATAATGAATTTGAGCCTTTATACAGTAGAGGGCCTGCAAATTTGATGTCCTGTTGCAGCAAGTTCTCCATTTTTACCAAATTATTTGGTCATAAATAGTTCAAGCAAGTGCAGCTGCAAAGTTCACAGCTGTCCTGCCAAAATGGCTTCTAGAAGCAATTATTGCCTGAAAGTAAAGCAATTTCCACCGACAATCTCCATCCATCTGTTTAATCTTTCAGCTACAATTTTGATGAGAATTCCCCATAGACTGGGATTTATGTTACTACTGGTAGATCCGTATGACCATACGCTTTGATACTCCAGCAAGTTCAGCTACTTCCTTCACACTATGACCTTTGGCACCCAAATGTAATCACTCCTTTTTGCCAATCATTAACATCTGCTTTGCAACCCATTTTCCACACGGCAAACCAGACATTCAGTACACTGTAACACCTTTTCTCAATCTATGAATCCTGACACAGAAAGAAGAAGAAACTTACAATACTGTTCACTGTTTTGTTAACAGTTGTTAAAGTTTACCATTTCGAACTCAATTCACAGTCTAATAGTAATTTATGAGGTATTAGCAAGCTTACAACTGCTGCATGACATCACATTCCCAAACCCTACAGTTTATGTAAAACGTATGCCAGTTCAAAATAAGTGCAACAGCGTGGCTTTGTAGACAGTGTGTTCTTGACTGGCCTGCCTGCAGTACAGATCTGTCTCTACAGATCACTGAAGCACTTTTTTTAATAATGTTTTTATATTAAATTATATTATTTAATGTAAGTTGTGAGTAAGAGTTGCATTATAGTCAATTTTTACACTACAAATATCAAATTTATGGTAAACAAATATCAGCCCTAAATATTGATTATCAGTGTCCTTTATTACTAATAATCAGTAATAATCAATATCACCCTTAAAAAAAAAAAACCATGTTAGCACCAATTCTATTCAGTCAAACATTATGTAGGATCAATTTCCAGCCCTATTTTGTAAGACGATGATGTAGTTTGAACAAAATATCAGGAGGATTCACTTACAAGGAGATCTTCATATAGTGGTATAAGGAGGGGTTTTTGTACACAATCCGCTCATAAGTACCAGTTTCCTTCTCCATAATACCTGAAGCCTGTTATGAATGAGAAAAAGAATAGGCATGAAATAAGCACAGAAAAAAATACAGAACAAAGCACACAGCACTGCACTCTTTATTAAATTCCTTTCAGTTATATTATAATCATATGACAATTACAAATGCGCGCACACACACACGATGTTTGAAATGAGCTCGGCCTAGGACATCACAGATGTCACAGGCAGCTTTACATATAAATAAGTGAGCATACCAGTCAGTTGTAGCAGAGTGCAAAACAACTGTCATGGGCAAAGGAAATTATTTAAGTGATCCAAAAGGGCATGATAATAGGGGTACTGGATAATAGGGTGGGAGCAGAAACTGTAAACGTTTGGCATTGCTTAAGTGCATAATATAAAAAAGATAATATTGATACATTGACAGTTTAAAATAAATTTGAAAACTCTCCTAACCCCCTTGTCTAAAATGTCGAGTAGAATAGCCAAGTGTATTTGACTTTCCTGTTCCACCTTAAACGTCGCTACATTTACATTGGCGTATAAATCGAACCCTGCCACGCGCCTGAATGTAACGGATGTACTATTTAAGGTGGAACAGAAAATTCAACATGAATACAAATAAGAATTTTACTTGGACATCATAATTTGAACTCAAGCTTCAGCCTCAGTCTTTTTAAAACAATATACAACGGTAAACACATCTACATCTGTATCAGCTGACACACGTGACTGGTCTAAGTTACTGAACACGAGCATCCGTTTATGTTAGTTAGCAATAGTTGCTAACTTAGCTATAGGCACACCTACCTTCCACCAAAAGCGCTAAGGCAGTCAACAGAAATGCCGTAATTTAAATGCTAACGCAATTCGGGCTCTACTACATGTACATGTGCTACTACATTTACAAAGCAGACAAGTTACAAATCATACATAATCCCGATAGTTACCAACACTATGTCCTTGTCACCACGCGGTTCCTTTAATCAGGGTTGCCAGGTCCTGAAAAATTCCCCGGTCCTATGTCTGTCAGAGATCATTTTAAGATTAGCAGGGTGTCTGCGCTAAACGAACGCGCCCTCGAAACGTAGTGGGCGCTCCAATTTGCGTACATTAACCCTACATATATCTGTATCGAGTGCGCAAAAATAATATTCATAATATAATAATAATAATAATATTCACAATGTTTGCATATCAAATAAGCAATATTGTTTAAGTATATTCAGATTAAAGATGAGAGCTTGGTATGTTTACAAACATACCCTCCCCCCAACAATTGAATTAATTTAATTGAATTGAACAATTGAATTAATGCTATTAATACTACTACTTCTATTAATACTGCTACCACTACTACCACTTCTGCTAATACTATTAATACTACTATTAATGTTATTAATACTACTACTTCTACTGCTATTAATACTAATACTGCTACTACTGCTGCTAAATGCTATTAATATTACTACTGCTGCTATGAATGCTACTACTACTATTACCACTACTGATACTATTACTACTACTGATTATAATAAATACACAGTAAGTTATAAGGCAAGCACATACTAAGAAATCAAACATAAATATATTGTTATGATCAGAGAGACTTCAGTGTATGTTTACAATAGCTCAACAGCATACAACAACTTGCAAAACAATTAGTTTGTGGGTCAGAAACATCTTTAATTTGAATCTTTTCATCAGTTCCGTGGAGCTTCTTACTCATGAACAAACTTCCCGCTCCACCTTAAATATAGTAGCAGTTACATGCAGACAGACGCTTGGTAGGTAACCAGAAATAGTGCCTGACTGTAACTGCTGCGCTATTTAAGGTGGAACGGATATTTTGAACAAGACAGGAAGACACTGGGCAGCAGCCTCAGACTGAAATCTGCCGCGGTTTCCTTAGCGTTACTTCCTGATGTCTTCTTTCCTTTCACTTTTCTTTCGCTCTTGTTTTAAAGCTGACTGAGAAACATCCAGTAAGCTGCTCTTAATGGTGGAGTTTTGAAGCTGAACAGTCGCTTTCTGAAGGTACGTGTATAATTGTTTCAATTTCTTCGTTGTTAGTTTACTGTCTGACCGACTACGCATCGATTTAGCAGAGCTGTGATGAACTGTTAAAAGTGGATAGAGGAGCACAAAAGCTAATCTGTAAACGTCGTTTTATTTTGATCAGTTACTCAAAGTTAAAGTACAAGTAATAGAAGAAGAAGTACAACAAAGTAACTTAAGAAATCTCCCAAAAATGCTCAAGTAGCCAGTAAACCCTGCATTAAACTCCATACTGCAGTGCATCGTCTGAGTATTTTCTGAACTTGATGAACATTTTAAGTCAAAAAAGGAATGAGATACATATTCTGTGAATAGCAAAACTGAAACTGAAAAGTAGCTTTCAGAAATACACTTGAGTATATGTTATATCATAATGTTTAAATGTCTTATCATCTGTTCACATTTTTGTTTAAATGACAGCCTTATATTGTTCATATAGGTGACAGTCTTAAACTGTTTATATAGGTGACAGTACTAAAATGTTTATATGGGTGATAGTACTATTGTCTTTATACAGTACTGTACTGTTTATATAAATGTCATATAAGAGACCTGACTATACTGTTTTGTGGATGCTGTTTGCAGATTAACAATCAATAATCACAAATTAGCTCTTAATCCAGATTAAACTAAATTCATCATATTTACCAGAGCCAAAACTGTTGATTTTGAGAATCTTATCATATCTACCCAGACAGGTATCTTGAAATCAATGGTAAGATAATTTTTAAAAGATTCACTTGACTAAACCTGTGAGTAAATGAAGGAAACAATTTTGTTTCTTTTATAGGATTGATAAACACTTCTCGCTGCACTATTGAAGGATATTATTGAGCTAACCTTCCTTTCAGTTTTAGATTATAGATTATATTTTATACTTGTGATTCTTAGGCCCTTGGACTTGCTTATCTCTCTACACATAGATTTACTACCAATGACCTACGTCATCATAGTGAGCTTTATGCTAAGGTTGGGTGTCTCACTGTGTGTGATAGAAACTGGATTTCATTTATTTATTAGGTCATTACAGTTTTGAAGGCTGATAACATACTTTTTGCTATCTTTTAATGAGATCACGTTACCTTAATTTCCAGGTGCTATTTATGTAGGATTTAAAGAAAAGAAACAGATAATATGTTCAATGTATAGAGATAGAATTTCTGCAAATGTAAATAGTAGTTTATTAGTTAGCAAATGTAAATTAGTGGTTCATTAAAAATGCTATTTTTAATGAAACAGTTTTTTAATATTTAAAAAAGTTTGTTTTAATTTCATCTGATCTTACTCTTATTTGATTTGTTCTAATTTTACTTGAATTATTTTTGTGCAACTCATTTGTCTTAACCGTAATCTTAATTTGAATTTATTATAAATTTTTTTGGTGTAATTATTTTACTAACATTGGATGCATTTATTGTTTTTATTTGTTTTATTTGCTGTCTAGGTCTTTAAATGTTTTGCTTAGCTATATTGTAAATGCACTCTCATACGTCACTGTACTTCAGAGTTTAAATAAAAGTTGAATGAGTTAATGAAGTTATTCAAAGTACAAATCCATTCAATTTTCAGTTGAGTATATGGACCTGGGTAACTTTTACCTGTACTTTAACTGAATTTATAAATTAAATGGCAACATTCTTGTTTCTGTTTAATGTTCAGTTAAAGTGTAATACATCATACAAAAAATAAAATATGATTTCCAATTCACATTGATTTTGTACTTCTCACATGCTTGATCGTTTGCTGCCTAAACTCTGTGTGTTATGTATGATTTCATCATATAGAGATTAGGTGGAGTGTTCCTTTAACAAGTCATGTGATTAGCCTGGCCTTGTTCTTTATTATACACAAGACGCAGAACTCTCAGTAATATTACAATTGGAAAATTCGTTTAAACCAATATAATTAAGGCTGTAAAAGATGAACTCAATTATCTTTCTTATTATTTAGATTTCAGATCCAGACATGGAAATGCAGTACAGCCCTGGTGACGTGAAAAAAGGTACAGAGTACAAGAATGTACATTTTCCATTTACACAACAGGCTTGAGAACAAGCAGTGACTTTTAAAATCTATTCAGTTACATTTAATGTTACAATTAAGTCACTTAAGCTAACAACCCACACAAAACAGGAGGCTATATTTACTGACATCTAGTTGATCAGAAATACCCCATTATTTTGCAGTGATGGACTTCAGGTGTGTCTTTAGTGTATTTTATCATAAAGTCCTTCATGGTCTTTGTAGATAACAATAATCTACAATTGAATGACAATAGAAATGATTTCAATACAGTTTTTAAAAACTTGATTAAATGAATATTAATAACTGTGTATTGAGATGGTAGTACAGATACTGCCCTCATGCTTTCTTGAGCGTTTTTTTGGAAACCTGTATCAGTGATCAGTGCTAGGCTACTGGGTCTTACTATCATTTTAAAGTGCATGAAAAGAAAGCGCGGCTTATGCTCTACACACAAGCACACATTTTTTTAGTAGCTGACATGCTGTTGCTGTAAGCTTTGAGCGGTGCAGTAGGAGAGGAAGACAGCGGGATCCAGAAACGTGACACAACTGCTGAGACTGAATAAGAGACAAACACAAACTGCTATGAAAAGGGTTGACCTACAATGTTGACATTACAAACTCAATGTGGATAACACACACTAAGACCATACACAATACACTATGATGGACGCCGACTGACACACTGGGAGGGCTTATAAAGCACAATTAATCCTGATGGGAAATGTGAGGACTGTGAACTTGAAAAGGCACCGGTGTATACACTGATATGAGACATGACATGATGTGACTGGGGGTGTGGACATGACGTAGACATGGGTGATACACTTGGAACAGTGAGCACCAACACGTGGAGACCAAAACCCAGTGACAGAGACATAGACAAGGCAGGGATGTGGCAGGGTCACAGTTGTGTTTTGTCTATATGAGAAGTTCTATATGAGAACTCGTATGTGGACTACTGAGTTTAAGATTGAGTTGTGTTTGTTGTGTCCCCATTCTTTGTGTTTTCTAGCGGAACACAAGGTCAAGCTGCTTACTGAGGCCATTAACAAAGGTGACAAAGCCAAGGCAATAGAATGCCTAGAGGAACTCCTTCTACTAAAAGTGCCTGTAAATGTGACGCTCAGTGCAGAAGCCTATTCTCAAGAGTCCTTCAGGTATGTACATAAATTTTCCTCCATATTTTAGATCTACTTCCCTCTATAATAATGATGGACTCTGTGAGTCAACTTCCATATTGTTCTGTTTAAACTCAGGTTGAGAGTCGGGGTTGAGGACGCACTGTCTGATGTCAATATTCCTATTACGATGCTGGTGAATCCTGCCATGAAAATTGCAGAGCTGAAGGAGAAGGTAATTAAGACCTACATATGACTCACAGCAGTGATAGTGATATGATTGTTATAAATATTACAGTGGTGCTTGAAGGTTTGTGAACCCTTTAGAATTTTCTATATTTCTCCATAAATATGACCTAAAACATCATCAGATTTTCCTAAAAGAAGATAAAGAGAACCCACATGAGACAAAAATAGTATACTTGGTAATTTATTTATTGAGGAAAATGATCCAATATTACATATTTGTGAGTGCCAAAAGTATGTTTAGCAGTTAATTTGAAGGTGAAATTAGAGTCTTTGTTTTCAATCAATGGGAGGACAATCAGGAGTGAGTGGGCATCCTGTTTTAATTAAAGAACAGGAATCTATCAAAGTCTGCATTCCTAAATAACTGACCAAGTCTAATATTTTTGTGTCATTTGTTTAACTGGGTTCTCTTTATCTACTTTTAGGACTTGTGTGAAAGTCTGATGATGTTTTAGGTCATATTTATGCAGAAATGTAGAAAATTCTAAAGGATTCACAACTTACAAACACCACTATATATCGTAACATATAATATCTACAGTATTTCTAGAACATTTTAGAGAACATGCAAACTTAAGGGAATATTTTACTGTCATGATATGAAAACCATATTTTATATTTATTACAGGTAAAGTGATATTTCAAGCCATTTTTCTTATTTTACTGTTGATCAGTGATTTATAGCTCATGAAAATCAGAAATCCCAAGAATTAGAATTTTTAATTTTGAGTTTGAGTTAACATTAAAAGTATAGAAAGTCTTATCCTTGTTCTGTAAAGTTACCATTTTGGTGATATTTTTTTTTAACAATGACGACAGCAATAAGTAGCTGATTGGTTGGTTGTGCATTATGATATTTACAAACATGTATAGCAGGCTATGGGCTGTGTTATCTCTAATGTGACGGGTGTGTCAGAGGACTCTAAATAAACGCTGCTGTATTAAAAAGGCAGTGCAGTAATCGATTATAAAGTAATAAAGTCCTATACAAATTAAGCTGTAGGTACAATTCTGGATGGCACAGACACTGTCTATAACATAGACCACATATTGAAGCACTAAACACATATTTAAACTTTATCAGGCTGCAAAACATTTTCAAAAAGACCCACAAGACTGGCCTCCACAGCTGCCGTAGTTGCAACATTAGTGTAACACAACAGAGTGTTCAGAGTGTTTTATAATTACGTGACTATACTGCTGGTGCGGGCAGTCTTTTTTTTATTTTATTTTTTAAATAATGTGATATATACAATTACTTAAGTTGCATGTGTTGCTTACACAAATGTCCCTGTAGAGAAGTACTGCCACTAGAATAGGACCCTCTGGAGCTGATAAACATGAACCTATTGGCACCATGTATAATGCCAGACATGGGCTAGAGGGGTATAAAGCCTTGCATTGAACTGTAGAGCAGTAGAACTATTTTCTCTGGAATGATGCTGCTCCATCCAGTTTATTTGGAATAAGTTGTGGATGACGTAGTGAGGTGATCATCCAACATCCTGACCTCACTAACATTCTTGTCACTGAATGCAATCAAATCAATTTGTACTTTTTATACTATTGAAAGTCGCTTTGGATAAAAGCGTCCGCTAAATGCAATGTAATGTAATGTAAATCCTCACAGCAGTGCTCCAAAATCTACTAGAAAGTCTTCCCTCGACAGTAGAGACAGATATTCCAACAAAAGCAGGATATACCCTCTTTTGGGGAAGACTGAGTAAGTGTTCTGATACTTTTTTCCATAGAGTGATTCAGATATATATTATACAGTGCATTATTGAGTTAATGTTATATTTTTGCCCTACAACACCCTTAATTATCCACCATTATCTCACAGCATAGCACTGTAGTTCATACAGTGTAAATACATACAGTTTGTTATAAACACACTGTCCTAAGTGCCTATTAAAAACAGTTACTCTTCCACATATCATAAAGGTACTGAGGAACTTATACTTTAGATATTACAACAGATGAATTGAAACCACAGTCAGGCTGAAGCAAAACCACATCAATTCTGATATACTGTAACTTTGAGAGAACTTTTCTATGAGCTTACTTGTTTGAAACCTAATGTAATGGGAGCTCTTAACGTTTATTAAACTGAAAATGAAGAACCGAAGACAACACAATATTTCAAATAAAGGAAAGTGCTTTTATCCATGTAATGTAAGACTATAACAAGGTGACAGGAAAGTGATGACTGACATGAGTATACTGGAATGGGTTGTTGGTTGATGATGTTTGATGTACTTTGGTATTGAACCAGTATAACTGCATTAGATGGCATAACTAATAGTTCTCTACCAAACACATTGTAACAGTTTTGCATTACAATATCACAGTGTCAGCCAAGTTTCTATGTTTTGTAGTAAAATGCCATTGGCATGCCCGTTCTGTGAATGGGAAAATGAGCTATGATTCCAGTATACTCAGTGATTGGGAAGTAGCCTTTGACTGGAATTCTTGAGCACTTTTTTGCACTGGAGTTGTGTGACTTGATGGAGCAGATTCTTAACATACACGTTTAACAGCATTCCTAGAAAGCAATGTGCTCTTTCAGCTTAAGCACATCATAACAGAGCATCTGATGTCTGTCTACATCACTGTGTGCCTGAGGTAAGGAAAGAAGGAACAAATATAACATAAAAGTGATGAATAATATCATCACATCCACTCTATTCACCACCTTGACCTATCACTGAGCTAGTTTGTAATTACACAGACTAGACAATCAAAACCTTTTTTAAAATATAATTTTTGCCCATTTTTTCCCCTTTCCAATGTGGTAGTCGCCAATTAACCCATCCCATCCGCTAGGGTACTCTCCCCATCACTTTGCACTGTCCCTGACTTAAGGAGGGTGAAGACATGCACACGCCTCCTCCACTACATATGATGCGGCCACCGGCTCTTTTTGAAGTATCACTGATACACCGTCACTGGGGAGCCAACGCGCTCGGAGGAAAGCGCAGGATTCCCAGCTCTGAATGGACCAATCAGTAGACGCCTGAGCCAGCAGACATTGCAATGTGAGAGTGATAGGGAGACAGAGCACCATCTACCTGCCCAGAGAGAGCACTGCCAATTTTTGCTCTCTTGGGCCCTGGCTGTTGATGGCAAACAGCATGACCAGGATTCAAACTCGCGATCTTCTGGTTATAGTGTCAGTGTCTTAACCTGCTGAGCCATATAAATAATGTATATGAATTAAAATTCATCTCTAAATCTTTACCAGAATATTGTAGTGAGGGTACTGTTAGGTCATTTAATCCAGATGGTTTATAGAACTGAAAGGGTTCTTCAACTCAAAATTATAGTGGAATCGTTTTGGCACTTTATTGAGCATTTTTAAAGCTTCTTTAAAGAAACATAGTCAAGTTATTTTCCATGATAAAAAACTATTGGTACACAGTCATAACTAAACTATGTATCATTGGTTAAGTTAAAAGGGAATGTTGTACATGTAGGTTCCTCTTGTGTCTCCAAGTGATATGGCAGCCTCAAAGGTTCTTATAAATTCACCCAGTTCCACAAATATTAGAAGCACACAGTTCCACTACCATAACTCTAGACTGTGCCACCATATCTGGTGGGATAGTTTTGAGACTGGCACAACCCAGTCTTTATCTCTGCAATGACCTTCATAAGGAAATGTTTGTCTCCAATGTCCATGAAGAGAAGAAACCACACACACACATATACACAGACCTCATAGAAACAAACATTTAGTTTAGTCAAATGCCTGTATTTTAACAGATATTTTCTATAGATGTCAGTCCATTTAACTCCTCATGCATCAATGTGTTTTTGTAAACTTGTAGTTTTGGCTCCACCCCTTTCTTCTCCTTACCTTGACTCGCCTCTATTCTCTCCCCTTCTATGTGTAATCAGCAGTTTATTTTTTGTAGTTTTTACTGTATATTTCCATGTTTTCTTCAGTTTGCATTATTTTGGAATTGACAGTATGTCAGGTCCATGTGCTGAACTCTCCTTATTCAACTTTTCTAAGATAAATACAGTTTTCCATTCTAAGAGACCTTTTATAGTTTTTTAATTGATCTTAACAATGCAATATTTTGTATTTCCTTTCAGATTAACCATGACTACGGCTTCCATCAGTCTCTGCAGTGCTGGGTTATTGGGAAACGTCTCGCTCAGGATAATGACACACTCTTTAGTCACAGCCTGACAGAAGACAATGACCAGGCCTTCCTCTTCATAAAATCTGCCCACGCTGTAGGCCTAAGCCGTGAGCAGCAGAAGCAAGAAGAGGACCACAGGCGGATAGGAGGTAGTAAACTTCTTTATGTACAGTGACACATCAAAAAATATGTAATATAATGAAAAAGTTTAATTCAGAAACTTAAACTGTCATATTTTATATTAATTACACAGAAATTAACATTTCAGACATTTTTAGTTTTAATGTTGATTGGTTTGGCTTGTAGCTCATGAAAATCTGAAATCCAGAATCTCACATTATTAGAATATTTCATTTCAAAATTTGAGTAAATTCAATTATTCAATGATGACAAATTTACTTTTTCATGTTGTTTTATTTTTTAGAGATGCACTAGTATGTGCAAAAGTCTTAGGCTTGCAAAGAAAGTAGTTTATTCTAGTAAATTCCACTAACCTAATTTCAGTTAAATGAGTTCAGTTAAATTAAAGTTAAACGAGCCAGATATCCGGTGATACACTGCACTAATAACATTTGTGTGGTTTTGTTTTTTCCCTGAGTAATTAATACTTACTGCCCAGAGTCAAGTCCAGCAATAACATTTATGTAGCTTATTTTAGTTTCAGAAACATAAATTTACATTTACATTAGACCTCCATTCTCTGTCCACTTTCTCTTTTGCTGTGCCCATAAGAGTGATATGCAACCCCAAAGAAGAAAAAGTTAGGACGAAATGGAAAATGCAAAAAAATAAATAAATAAATAAAAAACGGCATTGTTTCTTACATTTTGATGTTTTTTTCTATAGATTTTCTAAAGATATCTAAATTTCATTTCATTTGTTAATATAAATCCATTCCTGCATTCCAGGCCTGCAACAGATGTACTTTCATTTATTTATTTATTTATTTATCTATCTATTTATTTATTTAATTATTTATTTATTGTATGTCCCTTATTGTTCCACCTTGTGGTTGTATGTAAATGACCTCTGCTCTGACTGACTGACTGGTTCCATACTGTTCCTGATTTTAAAAACAGTCCTCATTGAAATGTGTAGTAGCAGTTTTAAGGCTAAACTTCTATATGCCGAATAGTCTGGAAAATGTAAATACGTTAGTTTTTGTGACATCACAAAAACAGTGAAAGATTTGCATTTTTGGTTCAGTGACCGACAGTGAGGGTTGAAGTGCTGGGAATTTCATTATTTCGCAGACTCCATGCTATATTCATATGTTGAATTAGATTAGAGCGTGATAAAGGGCACATGGTGATGTCACTGTTGCACTGCCTGCTCAGTTGCTGGAAATGGCTGACAATGATAATTGATGTAGAGTTAAAGGTTTACTGATTTGCCTTTATTGCTGTCTCAAGGTATAATTGAGAACATTCAGACACTCACCCAGCAAAACAGAGGCCCAGTAGATCCAGGAGCAAGAAGGAAACCTCCTCCAACACCTCCCAAACGTTCTCAATGGGTTCAGCCTAGCGTGGTAAAATATGAACTGTTATTTGTTATTTGAATTTGAAATGTTTTTCTTTATAGTCATATTACTATTAACACAAGTACACCAAACAAAACAAGTCAGCAGAGAAACTACCAAAGACATGAATCTGATTATACACTGAAAAATGGGAATCTATTCAAATGTGTAAATCAGTTCTACAATAATAAAATATGTTAATGTCCACATTTCATTCACATGGAAATGATCCTGACTTCTTTACTGTAACTAACTACAGTATTTCTCATCACTTGTTCATTCATAACTTTATTGTGTCTTAATAGTATTTGTATCGTTGTCTTTTTATTTATATAAATGGCGTTTTTTCTGTAGGTTGGCTGGTCATGCTCAGAGTGCACATATCTAAACAAACCAACTAGGCCAGGGTGTGAAATGTGTAGTACTGAGAGACCTGCAAACTACCAGGTGCCAGATTTGTACAAACCAGATGCAGACGAGTTCCAGAGACTGCAGCAAGAGCAGCTGGCTAGTCTACAGTATGAACAGGTACACATTTTTTTTTCTTCCAAATTTTGAATATTGAAATGACTAATGATGAGCCAAAACATTATGACCAATATACTTATATACTTCTATATACTGAGGTCCTGAGGTATCTGACAATGAGAGGTTAGCATTGAGTCCTGTATGCTAGAACCACTGCAGACTGGTCTACAGATGTTCAGTTGTATTGATATTTGGGCGTAATTGGAAGCCACTGATGGTAGGCTCACCACTGCTGACCAGGAACATGACAGGTCAAGCCTTTGCTCAGGTTGCTCAGGTCTTCATGACTGCCCATTTCTCCCTCACCCAACACACTGTCTGTGAGAACCAGTCATTCTCATGAGCTAAAATATGCCAAAATATGATATGCCCTGTTATTAAAGATAGTGTTATTTGCTTCAACTTCATAATCATATCACAATGGTCATAATGTTTTGGCCGATCAGTGTATGTCGTTGCAAATGATCGAAGTTATACTATCTATTAGAAACACTTTGTACTTTGACTCACAGTCACCTGGCTACCTCTGAAGTCCACTCTACAGGCGTACAATTATAGACAGTACTACAGTTAATGAGCCAAATCTCAGGAATTCCCAAGTTTTTAAAGTCTTGCCCTAACCAAACCTTAAATAGGGAACAACTTCAAAACATTCATAGTTGTAGTTCATTATTATTATCATCAGCATTTTGTCATAGTCAAATGTGGCTAACAGTGAAAGAGCAGCAGGGAATTACTGTTGAGTAATTCTCTACATTGTGCTATCAGGCTAACAGAAATCCTGATTTGTGGACAACTCCCCACAGTTAGGTGTGTGTGTGTGTGTGTGTGTGTGTGTGTGAGAGACTAAATTTCAGAAGAAAAAAACCTCTGGTGGACAGGTTAAGGGTTGCACATAACAGGACTAAATGCATGCAGAAGTGATCTGAAATGATGCACTACTAGTGGTGTAAAAACTGCTAGCTCTCTTGTGACTCCATATGAAATGATCCTTGATCCACTGCTCCATTCTTTTTTTGGTTAATACTGGACCGCCAGACCTCT
Organism: Crenuchus spilurus; assembly: GCA_036984385.1. Taxonomy (NCBI): domain Eukaryota; kingdom Metazoa; phylum Chordata; class Actinopteri; order Characiformes; family Crenuchidae; genus Crenuchus; species Crenuchus spilurus. The sequence goes on from BRDA01006457.1 coordinate 66,583, forward strand.
TCTCTGACTTCCTGACCACTGTTGAAATAAATGATTTAGTGTTTAACAGGATTGAAGTTAGTAACATAAGTGATGCATAACAACAGATGGACTACAGTCTGTAACAGTATACCAGCAACTTGGAACGATGTGCTGAGTATTAAAGTGTACAGAGAGTGAACTAAATTAGTTATAATACAAATCTATACATGCAGGGCACGTTTTCTTTGACTGGTGTAATATTTTTTGAGTATCTAAAATAAACACTTATTTGTCGTTTTTCGATGATTCAGGCCATAAAAAATGAGCGAGAGCAGAATTTAATCAGCCTGCTGCAGACTGATGCTCATGACCTGGTGAGCAACAATGAGGAGCTAGAATGCACTATCTGCTATGGCACAGTGATGCCAGGAGAGGGCGCCACACTCCGAGAATGTCTGCACAGTTTTTGCAGGTAGTGTATGTGAATGGCACACTTACTAAACAGTAAATTAATATATTAATCAAATGCTACCCAGTGTGACTTTTTTCTTATTTCTATCAACAGAGAATGCCTCAACCAAACCATAGTGAATTGTACCGATGCTGAAGTAAAGTGTCCTTATGCAGACGATGAGTATTCCTGTGCCTACACCCTTCAAGATCGAGAGATAAAAAATGTAAGCTCTTATGATCAAGTACATTATAAACACATGATAACTGTAATAACACAATTTCACAAGGATGAGCTGAAGCGCTTTTTGAATTGACAAGCTCCTGATTTAAAATAACAGACCAGCTAAAGATGCTACTAGCTGCATTATCACAGCTTTAGAATTGTATAAATTCATTGATAATAAAGTGGCATTTTTCTAGCAATTGTGGCTTTGTTTATAAAGGAACAGAGCAGTAGATTCTGCCACCTTTACACTAAAGTGTGATGAAAAGGTAAAACTGAATTCAGCCACAGTTTATGGTTGAGCAGGTATGGACTGGAACGGAATTTAGCATTGGATGTTTGAATAGACCTGCTGATTATAGTCTCAGCTTTTTTTTGTGGGGGGTTGATGGGAGTTGGGGTTGCAGCTCTTTTGGTCGGCCTGAAGGAGGAGGGGTGTGCTTTAGCTTCACTTTCTTTTTGCTAGTCTATCCCTGAAGTCAAGCCGTCAGCTGCTGTGCGAATGGCTAATCTGGACTTTTCTAAAACATCCAAATTGCTAGTCCACTCCTGTGTTCACATATACATTAACAGTGTATTCATGTTCAATCAAAATGCAGAGAAAAAAAATACCCTAAAATGAAAAACAGTCTGAACAGATGAGGATGCAGTATAGCAGATTTCTTGTATCTCAGCCTTCTGGTCCTTTCACTTACAAAACTGTAGGAAAATATATTTTATATGGATCGACCTCATGGGTTCTCCCCATTCTGCATGGGTTTCCTCTGGGGTCTCCGGTTTCCTCCCACAGTCCAAAAGCATGGGGGTCAGGTGAATTGGGTACTCTAAATATGTGTGTGTGTGTGTGTGTGTGTGTGTGTGTATGTATGTATTTGTGTGTGTGTGTGTGTGTGTGTGTGTGTGTGTGTGTGTTCACCCAGCGATGGACTGGCGCCCTGTCCTGGGCTTAGTTGATTGGTGTAATGCCCTGCCCCCAGTGAGGGGGTAGGGGACTAACCGCGACCCTGATAAGGATTAAGTGGGAGTGATAATGGATGGATGGATGGACCTCATGGGTTGAATTTGGACACTGTATTGTAGACCATGTTTGTATTTTTGTATGAAGTGTTTCTTACATTTACATTTGAGGCATTTAGCAGATGCTTTTATCCAAAGCGATTTACAATTGGGGGTTAGGTGCCTTGCTCAAGGGCACTTCAGTCGTGACCTGCCCGGGGATCGAACCAGCAACCTTCAGGTCACCAGACCATGCAGCTGTTGACTAAAATTCTCTCTTACAGCTTCTATCACCAGAGGAGTACAAGAAATTTCTGGAATTGAGGCTGAGCATTGCTGAGTCTCGCAGTGAGAATAGCTACCACTGCAAGACTCCAGACTGCCCTGGCTGGTGCATCTTTGAGGACGATGTGAACGAGTTTAACTGTGATATCTGCAAAGAGAAAAACTGCATCCTTTGCAAGGTGACCTTGAAAAGTTTCTTCAAATCCTGTCTAGTTGTTTTCCATAGATTAACATCTCTGAAGCTATAATTACAGTTAACATGCAGTGAAACTCTTTAAAAGTGTGCTTCCCTCTTCTAGGCCATTCACAAAGACATGAACTGTAAAGAGTACCAAGACGACCTTCGCATCAGAGCAATGAACGATGTTGCAGCCAAGCAGACAACAGAGATGTTGGAGGTTAGCAAGTTAAGACACATTCGCGAGGGGTGTGAATCTTTACTCAGATACAATTTATTGATTTATTTAAAATTTTAAAAATTTGGAAGAGTTTAATTTAAAGTTTAATGATCTCAAGGAAACTCCACGAACATTCATTCTTCATCAGCCTGCAACCTTCAGCACTAAGCAGGGTGTTATCAGTGGGGAGAAGGTGAAATAACATGAAAATTACAGTCTGGATATGCTCCCTTCCTATGTTATTGAAAAGGGACAGATCAAATTTGTACTTAGATGTGAGGAGGAAGTCACCAAGCACCGTTATGTGAATATTAATGACTACTTGCAGAATGAAAACTATAATGGTGTTTTGCTGTTTTTAGGATTAACACCACGAACTGCATGCTTTTATCCTGATTCCATTCAACCAGATTGTAAACAAACCTTTATGTCTTTAACTGTTACATTGAATCATTATTAACCAGCCACACATTCTACTCCAGATGATGCTGCAGAATGGGGAAGCCATGTACTGCCCTAAATGCAAGGTGATTGTGCAGAAGAAAGACGGCTGTGACTGGATTTGCTGCCTAATGTGTAAGACAGAAATCTGCTGGGTGACCAAACAGGCTAGATGGGGTCCTCAGGTAATTAACATTAACTTAATAATGACATTTAGGGCATTTTCACACCCAAAATCTGAACTAAAGTCAGAATCAAGGTGCTATACTGGGACCAGAAGGATCTAAGCACTTCATGCATCTTCATATACATTGATTGGTTTGTAGGAGCACATTCATCTGACATCTGCATATTATCAGTTCTGTGCTTAGTTAAGCCTTTTTTAGACAAAATGAATTGAACAGATTAATGAACAGATTTATTTTTTGCTTTATTGCTAATATTATAGCATTTACACCAGCAACAGCAACTTCAGACATGATGCTCTAGACTAGTTTTAATTCACAAAATGGGCACGGCAGTTCTGCAAAACCCATCTTTTCCTCATCCCCATGTGCTCTAATGCAGCAATTCTCAACTGGTGGGTCGCGACCACGTTCTGGTCAGCTACAAACTACAGTTTGTAATAAATAAATAAACGTTAAAACAATTCAAAATGAAAAATAATTAAAGCTTATCTGATGACGTACTCATTGTTTATCTTGAACAAAAAGACACAGAGAGGCAGCGTCAGATGTGCGCAGCATACTCGTTGCCATGGTAACCACCATTTGTTTGCCCGTTACCCTTCTCTTTAAATTTGTGATGTTCAGAGGCAAGATGGTAAAATGCAAATATACCCATATATAATTTGTTCATCGAGTACAAACATGGACAGAAACCTCAGTGTGTTATTTGTAATGAAGTGCTGGGCATGAAAACATCCAAAGTAATGCGACATTTACAAACTAAACATGTATTTAAAGCCAAGCCGGTAGAGCTTTTTAAAAAGAAGACTTCATGAGCTGAAGGCACAATTTCGCTTTCGCTTTGTAAAAAGGCAGTTTTGGTCCCCTGTAGTTTTTACCTTCCAAAAACAATGTTATGCTGATTTTCTCTGCCGTTTCTTGCTAACGTGTGATTGGCTGCCCCCACTGTCACTCTCTGACTAATGCGTTGGAGTGAAGTTGACTGAAAAGGATTGGGTGACATGCTTTTAAAAGTTATATTTAAATAAATACAAGTTATATTATTATTATTATTATTTTTAAATAAATATTTAATAATAATGGTATACTATATTAATATATATTTAATGATAAATATACATTTTATAATTTTATTATTAATAACACTTAATAGTGATTATTAGTATATTAGCAGTAAAAGTAAAATATAAATCATAATTTGTCAAATAATGTATTGTAGTAATAATAATAATAGTTATTAATTTAATAATAGTAATGTAATTGATAATATGAATTTATGTTAGAGCACCTCACCCCGCCGGTCGTGTCCCCCCGAAATCTCAAGGCTATTTTTAAAAAATAAATTTGTTTTGGTTGTATTCTATAAAAGTGGGTCGTGACTTAATGACCATGAGGAAATGTGGGTCCCGGGCTAAGACCAGTTGAGAACCCCTGCCCAAGGAGGGCCCAACATTTTTGCTGTTGCTAGTCTGAATCTTAAGGTGTACACATGTTTTCACTATTAAGTCTGCTAGTAATATCTGTTGCTGTGGAACTGTAGTATTTTATCTTACATTAACATGAATCCTTTCTCTGCAGGGTCGAGGAGATGTATCAGGTGGCTGCAAGTGTCGTGTCAATGGAGTCATCTGTCACCCAAACTGCCAGAACTGTCACTGATCTCCGTCATCTCTTTGAACATGGCACATTGTTCGGACACAGCACAATGTTTAGTTCTGCTAACATTATGGCAATATGGCAGTTATGCATAACTTTGCCGCATTACAAGCAGAGCTACTGTTTGTGAATCATTGAGTGTGATTGCAATCTTAATCATCTTTGCACCACGCTATTTACATAAATTAATTTGTATGTTATGACTGTATGTTGTTTGGATATGTTGATGACCAAATTTGCTTGTACTGATGACCAAACTAGATTCCATCTTGCACAGTATGCATTATAACTCATGAGATGGTAGGAGGAGTATCATGTACTCCTCACAGCCCTCAAAGTACAAAAACTACAGATTTTCCACCGTTCTTTTACCTCAAGAGTGATGACAATGTCCAGTCAGTTGACTGTTTTTCCATAAACTCTTCTGACAATAAAAGCTCTGAGAGGAAAACAAACTGATTTGAATGTACTTGTAAACCTTAAGGAAACCTCGTCCATAAGTGCTGAAGTGGCTTATAATGAACCAAAGCTTAATGTGACCAAATCTGCATCTGATTGGTATAACGATCTCATTTACATCCTTGCTATACCTTTTAGAATTAAACATACATACCGGTAGTTGTGTTACTGTGCCTCATTTAAATAACAGCCTAGGCTGAAACACTCCATATAACTTCGTTGTGATTGAGCAGCTGAAACTGTTGCAGGTTGTATACATAGATGGATATATTTTATGTCAATACATGTTTTATAAAGAACATTTGATAGTATACAAACACTAGTTATCATACAGTTTGGTTATCATCCATTTTTTCAGGGCAATTTTGCCCCAGTTATGGTTCATGCACCTGGTTTTCATCAGCGTCCCCACGTGACACCATTAATTTGATGAAAACAAATCATCCACCCACATGTTCGTCACTCACCCATGTTCATACACACCTTCATCGTTCATTCTGGCTTTGTTTCTCTTTGTTTCTCGTTGATAACGCTCAAAACAAACTAACAGACATCACACTAAAGCCTGAAAGAGATGTGAAAACAAATCGCGAACGAGAACCCTGAGCAGGTGTACAAAACAAAAGCTGAGGGCTGGACCACACCGGCACACTCTAAAATGGAGTGTAAACCCATGGATTGATTTTTTTATCCATTTCATTAGTTTTTTGTATTTGTCTCATTTTATGTATGTAAAACTATAGTTATTCTATATAAAGTATATTTGTGTTAATATTTTGGAGCGTCTAGAATGAATTAATTGGATTTACATTATTTCTTATGGTAAATATTGCTTCAGTTATCATCAGGCACTTTAGAACGGATTAATGACTAAAACTGAGGTTCCACTGTATTTCCAAAATATGTGTATGTATACTGACATGGAGATCCTTTTTTATAATAATGTGGACCAGTTACTAGCACTCTAACTAATGATTATGACCAGCTTTCTGCACTGTGACTAATGCTAATAACCAAAGATATTTTAGGAAAAACAAGTGTGAATGACATGACTTGAGAACATACTGAGCTAGAATGAAAACTTTTAAAGGCTGTGATGATTTTAAAGAATGCACACACACATACATTCACGTGTACTGTTATTATAAGTTAATATGATGTATGTACATCCTCAGTTAAGAAAAAGTTGGGAGGGTATGGAAAATGCAAATAAAAAAGTTTCTTACATTTGCTTTGACTTTCATTTCATTGCACACAGTATAAACCCAGGACATGTTATTTTGTCTTCTTGCATTTCAGACCTGCAACACATAAAAAATAGGGATAGTAAAGCATTTAATGTTACTACCCTTTTTCACAACACTTAAAAGAGGTTTTGGAACTGAAGACACCAATCTATGAAGTGTTTCAGGTGTTATATTGTCCCATTTTCCCTACAAACATGTCTTAAGGTGTGTAAGAGTATGAGGTTGTCATATTAGAAATTCTTCACACATTCTCCACTAGGGACAGGTCAGGACTGCAGGCAGGTCAGTCCAGTGCCCATAGCCTCATCTTCAGTAGCCATGCCTTTGTAACGTGTGCAGCATGTGGTTTTGTCTTGTTGAAAAACGTGGTTAAAAGGGCTATTTATGAATGTTGGTTCTTGATGCAGTGCCATCTAAGGGATCAGAGATCACAGGTGTTAAGTGTCAAGAATTTTGGCAACATTTATTTTCCCTTCTATCTTCACCAACTACGCAGCCCCCAATGAAGAGGTCTCCCATAACAAAATGTTGCCACCACCATGCCTCACAGTAAATCCTTCAATTTGGGCCTTACCAAAACTTTATCCTAGAGACATTTTGAAAGTACCACCCCAACCATATTGAATTCCTTGTACTAGCATGGAATCACTACACCAGTACTCAAAGCACACCAGCAAGGCCACAAAGTAGGTCTCCCTAATAAAGTGGACAACAAAAGATGTTTCGTTAAAAAGAAAATAGTTGCAAAATAAATGTATTTCCTTACTGTACTAACACCGTGAACTTAGTAAAAAAAATTAACTATACTATTTGCAAAAATGACACGAGTGACATTTCTTAGAAGTTTGTTATTGAACATATTTTGCTGTTTAATGAAATTTGTTGAAATGACTAGCAAGTCAGATATCTTAGCACAATTGCCCAAAGTGCAACCAGCAAACATGAACAGATTTCAGTGCAAATAAAACATTACCAAAAATATATTAAATAACTTATAATCCACAGTAAATACCAGTGTGACGCTTAAGAAAAGATATGCATTATATATGGATTGTGAATGTGTAACCAAGCACTGTTAGTTTAAAGAAGTAATGCAAAATGGTTGATGCAGTTCAGTCATAAAGTAATTAGTGAAAATAATATATTCTGAGCTGATATCCAAAATAATAAAAAAAAAATTATGCACCATTATTATATTACATGGAATTCTACAACCATGCCATTAAGGAACTAAAGCCATCCAACAATTAATCAAGGCTTCTATATTTAGACTTTCTTCGCTGAATTTCCTGAAACTAAAAATTGTGTGTGAACCGGTGGTCATTGCATAAAATACTGTGGTCAAAACATTTCCATGTTATGCTGTACTGTGCAATCTGAGAAGAACCAGTGGCCTTTGAGGGTGAGTACATCTATATACCATAAAATACATCACAATACTCACCCTCGTTTTCCTGTTCCACACAAAGAACATACAAATAGAGAGAAGTCGTTTAAAAAGAACTTTCTTCTTTTGTCATATGGTTATTTGATCATTTGAAGAGCACATATAGAAAATAATGGGCTATATCAGAAAGGTACCTATCAGTATGCTTACAAAAAGATAAAATGAAGTGCTAACAATACAAAGGTGGGATTTCAACAAACATTTTTGGTCTCAAGATTCTTAAAAGGTAAAGGGGATACATTTTATTTCTTTAATGGATTTCGCCACAAAAGCCATCCAATCAGGCCTCAATGGACATTTACGTAAACCCTTAAGAGTAAAAGTGACACTTTCAGCTTTTTGGGGCTCAGTAGTTACTATAGTCAAGTATTTCTGATCTTCAGGTTAAACTTCTGGGAAAACAATTATAATCTCTCTTAGCATGACATATTAAATAGTGTTGTTGGCTTCACAAGTATAAATAAAAAGAAAAGACACAGAGAAACGTTTGTGAACAGCCGCTCCTAAAGTCCTCAGGGAGAGGCTTGTGTTCTGCCGGCTGCTTTGCTCAAGGAAAAAGGAGGTCAAGTTTTGGCGCCCACTCCAGAGCAGAGTTCACTACAGCTAAGGCAGCAGCTCCCAAGGCCACGGTCAGGCCCATGACGGCCAGTCTGACGAAGCGGCGGGCAGTGGGCTGGACAACGGCAACTGTGCCGCTCCGAGCCTCCACTGGAGATGGCTGCTGCTGCTCTTTCTTCCTCCGTCGCAGCACTGCATCAGGCCGTTGCTGAGCTGAGGCCAACTCAAAGTCTTTGAAAGTAGAGGCAGCGGTTCTGCAGGAAAGAACAAATACACTTATTTAAATACACTAGTTATCTATAAATATACCCTGATGCCATGTGACAATTTGCACTTTTAGCACTGCATTGAAATGTACTGGACTGCTTTGTTGACCATGTGGATGTTTCACTGACTTCTCAGTTATGCAAAAGAAGATCATAGTCATATGCAACATATCTGGTGAAGTAAACATCTTTGACCGTATTTGCTATCTGTAGACTAAAACCTGCAGACTTTTTCTTAATGTGCACCCATCACCCACACAAGCTAAAAAGTAAGCTCAAGATCTCCATTTCATTGTCACAACATAAACATTAATTTATTATCTTGTGAAAACAATGTTTGTCTTCTTGATATCAATGATCAATAATATCTACTTATATTGATAAAACAGTGTTTGCTATGTCATCATGATAAACTGAGATCTTAATAAACCAATACAATTAACATATCAGGACAAAACAAAGTCAAAAAGATAAACTACATGTTCAGTATGATTTACAATTTGCCTTCTTGCTCAAACCACATGAGTCAAATGTCTCAAATAAACAATACATTTATGATTAATAATACACAGACATGGGCAAATGTACTGGCATCATCCCATAATAGAAGAACCCACAAAAAAGACCTTCAAACTGGCAAAAGAATCCACTATTGTTTATTCCATAATAATAATAAATAATAAAATCAGTAATATTTTGCTTTGATGTTTTAAAGATTAAATGCAAATCAGAGACATCTGCATCGCTCAACAGGGAGTTTGGCCCAATATTCCTGATCAAACTACTCCAGCTGTCTCAGGTTTGAATGGTACCAAACATAACTGAGCCTCCTCCATGTTTCACAGTAGGCATGGTGTTATTTTCTTTAAACGCTTCCTTTTCTGCCAGTGAACATAGAGCTGATGAGACTTGCCAAAAAGCTCCAGTTTTGTCTCATTTGTTCAAAAGACATTCTATCAGAAGCTTGACAATATACATTTGAGTCTATTCTCACCCAGGGTGGTCGTGCTGGGTCTTATTCCATGAAGCCCACTATTGGTTCAGAAAGTGATGGATGATGCAATCACACAAGTGATGTACCTTGACCTAGAGTTCAGCTTGAATCCCTTTGGATGTTTGCCTTTGCTTTTTGATCAATTTGAGCTCAGGTTTCTTCTGGAGACTGGGTAATATTTGCAGTTGGTGTCACAGGAACATGGAGCCTCTTAGCCCTGAACTTTAACATAAATGTCAATACTTTAACCTCCTCAATTCTCTACTTTGCTTTGTCTGGTCCATGATCAGTGTGGCGCACAAGATAATACCAAAACACGTAATGTCTATGTTTCTCCATTTAAATAGGCTAAATGACTGATTGAAAAACAGTTACATAATATAATATCTTTTCTATGATTAGCGACAAATCTATCTAGGCCATTTTAGAATGTATCTAAAAATCTCTTTTCTCACTTTCTTTGCTCAATGGCCTGCCGGTATATGTGAGACAACTGATTTTAATTTCATCACATTTCAGCAGGAAAGAGTCTCAACGAGTTGAAAAGGTACAAACAAATTTGTCCACATCTTTATTTTTGGATGAAATTTGGCATCAACTTAGCAAAAAGGTCCTATTTTACAACTACTGTTATAATGAAAATGAGCATCTTAATGCAGATGTGTCATGTGTTCTCAGGATTATATGCATATGCACTCCAAATTTGGTCAGCAACTCAAATTTTAGTCAGATGGTCTATGACAGACTAAACAACTGATAAAATGATTTTATAAAATAGTTCTAATTACATTTTAATACATTTGCTTGAATAAAACCCATTTATTACAAAACATTAATAACCAACCACAGGAAATCACAACTGCTATGCAAATGGGAGAAAGGGAGATAAAAATGTGACAGTAAATCAATATCAGGAGAGGTCACTCACTGCTGACTGCGTTGCTGAGCTGCTTCCTTGGCCAACTCTGATGGGGGAAACTGGACAAAGAGGTCTCCGGCCCGGCTGATGAGCGTCTCATAGGGGAGGTCCTGAGGGATCTGAGACAGCAGGTGGTGCAGCATGGCCATATCACACTCACAATCCAACACCTCCTCTTCCCGATACAGCACAATCTGAGCACAAACAAGTAAAACACAGAAATGCAGCCAATGAGGCAAAATTCGAGTGCTGTATGTTCTTCTTTTCTGTCAATCTAAAATAACTGTCAGATCAGAAGAATGCTGAAGGCATATGCCAAAACGCAGTTGCTCTGCAATAAGAGTTACTAAGATAATGATGCTCTCCTCTTAGCCGAAGTAAACAAAGTACAACTCTATGCTAAACACACCATGTTTTGGAGTCTGAAAAAGCTTTGTTTTATAAAGCTTTCTGCTTTTAACCTTGTGAATTTGTCAGTGTGTACCAGAAATAGGCCAAGAGTCTAAGCCTATGCCTAGCGTAAAAAAGAGACAAACACTCCCTGTATTTGTAGAACACTTCATGCTTTACCCTACTTTGAGAATAACAGAACTCACCACAGCAGCAAAATAAATTGGCATTAAAGGATGGCAGGCCAGGAAGAAATCGTACAACCGAACCACATGACGAAAGTCTGATAACACATGTCCAAACCAGGTGATAAGCCAGCTTAGGGCAAAGATGGTGCCCACCTCCGCTCTGAAGCAAAACAAGAGTAGTTTTGTTCAGTGTACATTAAATAACGCAAAGAAAAGGATTCAGGACCAATGTTACATAACAGTGATTAAAACTAGAGTTTTCTCCATTTGGCAAAGCTCCATTAAGCTTCCTCATTTTTCAGTCTCTGAAAAATACCATAAAAGGAGAACTACATAAGTTTGTTTTTCATTTTATATACAACATACATCAATCAGCCATACCATTAACACCACCTTGTATCACCAATCAGTGTCCATTTTATCAGCTCCACTGGCCATATAGATGCACTTTGTAGCACTACAATTACAGACTGTGGAACATCGTTCTCAGTACTGCAGTGGCACTGATGTGGTGATGGTGGTTGTGTGCCACTATATGTGGATCAGACACAGTAGTGCTGCTAAACATTTTAAACACTATATTCATGCACTGTCTACATATTAGTTACACATACATTGTTGGCCGACCTTGAAGATGTAAAGTCAGAGTACCTCATCTTTATCTGCACAATTTGTATTGGTGTGTCTTTGCTCTGCTGTGTCTGATCCACTTGTACCAGAAACACATGGAATACAGGGTGTAATTGTAGACCTACAAACTGCACCTTTTTGGTCAGTGGAGCAGATAAAATGGACAATGAGGGTAGATACAAGGAAGTATGGTTAATGTTATGATTTGGGTATACATCACATTTGTTCCTGCATTTCCAGAGCTGCGTTTCCAAAAGAAATCTAAACTCTAAGACCATCATATCAATTACAGAATTTTTAAGGTCTCTGATGCTTGTAGGTAATTAACCTAGGTCTAATTTAGCAACACAACTAAAACACCAAGATGTCCACTCACTGTTCCATGAAATCATACACTTCTGGGTTAACTCGCTCTATAATTGGCATAAGGTAGTTCAGTATGTGTTTTGTGTTGTCCATGGTGGGGTCCATAAAGTCCCTGTAATGGAAAAAGACCCTAAGGTTCAACAGATGTAGCAACACAAAAAGTAAAATTCAATACTCCAAATATAGTACATATACAAACATTTATGAAAAACTGCATCACCTGAGATGATGTGTGGAGAGCTTCTCCACCAGGGCAGTGGCAAGGCGCTCACCCAGGACCAGCAAAAAAGTAACCACAATGTCATGATAGCCCTGGTAATAGTGTAGCTGGGGGTTTTTATGCAGCACTCGCAGAATGATGTCAATCAGTTCCTCCTGTAGGCCCTCTCTCTGCTCATCAGGCATTCCTACACATGTTCAGAAGGAGAATTTGATGTTATTAAAATATCATGCCAATGTAAGTCTGAAAATGTGCAGTTACATACACTTAATACACACACAGTCATGTATTACTGCTTGCGTAGTCCACTGGTTGTGTACAGAACTTAATTATTTTACATTTTAATGAGATGTAATGTATTTTTAACTATGTAGATCAAAAGACCATATCTCACACAGATCTCAACAGTTGTCTACAACAGTCAGTGGTGAAAATGTATGGATTTGCTTATTCTACTAGTTAGTTGTACTTGTATTCCAGTATTATTACTCTGACAATGTAACATGCTCATATGTAATGGATGCCACCTGACCTGGAGGAAAGCGTCTCAGTGATCTTTGCACATCCAAGAGCACTTGATTGTAGTCTTTATTATTCTCTCTCTCCACCTCCTCTGAAGCAAAAATGAATAAAAACATCTTTAATAAACACTGTACCCATAACAGTGGCACACCTAAAGCCTTCTTTATATTTTATTGAAAATTATTATTAGAAGTACAGCATGTCACTTCCTCAAAAATGAACCCACCAGGTTTTTCAGGTATGCTGTCTACGGGCACATTAAGAAGTCGAGGCCAGACTTTGCATCGGATCTCGTCAGTCAGCAGCCCTCCTTCACTGATCGCCATTCTTCTCAGCGCAGCCACATCAACAGGGGTCGTACTGAGAGCCTGTGTGATTTCTGCCATCTTCCTCTTTCTCTTTGACTCTGCATCTGCCATCATATTTCAGGCAGTTACGTTTTGTCAACCACAACTATAAAGAATATTGACTGCCCCTTTGTATGGGTAGTGCATTTTTTTATTTGCTATACATGAAACAAGTCATTTGGTGACCCAGCACAGAGAAGTCCTGACAATTGCAAAACATACTGTCATTCTTGACCTCTTCCCTCAATCTGAGGTTTTAGCCAAAAATAAGCACTGACATTCCCATGGGGACAGCATGAGCAGACAAAGCCTCTTTTTCAGAAAGCAGGATTTTAAAATGCTTTAACAAAAATGAACCACTAAAGAAGGTAAAAGATTTTTTTGTGAACAAGTTCAATGTTTGTCACATACATCAATCAGTGATAACTTTAAAAACTTGTTCCACTGACCACTTTGTAGTTGTACAATTGCAGACTGTTGCCCATCTGTTTCTCTGTATACTTTTTAACCTCCTTTCACCTGTTCTTCAATGGTCAGGACCCCAACAGAACCACTGCAGAGAATGTATTGTCTTATTTGGATTGTGGATCATTCTGAACACTGAAGTGACACTGACACAAAGTATACAGAGAAACAGATGGGACTACAGTTTGTAATTGTATAATTACATAGTGGACCTATATGGTCAGTGGAGCTAAAAATGTGTATAGATACAAGAAGGTTATTTTACTGCTATCGCAGATATGTGTACAAGTTTCAAGCTTATAACATATATTATAGTGTAGTAGAATCACTGAACAATTTGAACTTAATATCAGATGACAAATAAAAAACATGACCGATGTCAAACATTAGTTCTAGCTCAGGTCTAGACGTGAAAACTGATTTAATATGGAAAAAACACATTTTTAAGTAATGACTTATAGCATCTATTAAACAAAACGACATACAATGTGGCAGTCAAAACTTAAAAATGTGTACAATATTTATTTTGTAAATTATGCAATGGTTAAATTAGCCGTCTACATATGTAAATGAAAAGTTCCCCAAGTTAACTGTACCTTGTTTTCCGATCCCATTCAGAGGAGACGACGCTCCAACACTTCTCGATTTTTTCAGATTCATAATGTCGACATAGCTAACAAAACGCTCAGAGAACTATCTTCAAGTTTCAGCTTTTAAAACCAGCAGAAAACCAGAGAGGTGCCATTCGTTGTCGTGCACTCCGCGGATGTTTTCTTACGTTAACACAAACACGTACGCCGTCTGTCATGCTAGCATAATAGCTAACGTTAGCAGCTCTCAGAAAGGCCACATCACAGAGCACTGACAGACAGCGCTGTTTGAGTCCGCTTTCACTTACTTAAGCATTGCACACCATTTAAACGACACTTCTGGTGCTACAAAAACACCAACCAACTACTCAGTGGCCATTCTTGTATGCACTTGTCAAATAAAGCGATGACTGAGGAGCAAACAGCATCTTCTCCAGCCAGTGAGACAGACTACTTTTTTTAACAGCACTGCCCTACATTAACGGTAGTCACTTTACATAATAAAAGTCCTCACAACCGAAAAGAGTTCACCATATTTCACATTTGAGCATAATTTAGTCATCTACGTTCACTAACCGTATGTATTTATAACATTAAATTATTTCCCTAGGTGCTTAAAATTGTACATTATTTGCGCTTAATAAACAGTCTCGCAATAATAAATACTATGTTTTTTTACTCTCTTCTTATGTTTTATTTATTTATTTTTTTTATTTATTTATTTTTACATTTTTCTCGGAAAATATTATTGTCGACAAATCAATTAACATACATAGCCAGGTAAATTGCGTTGCGGAAAAGATTGATGTATTATGCATTAATAATAATTAGATGTAATTGAAACTAATACAAATATGTTCTATCTAAATACTATCATAACTTTTCAACTTTTCATAACAAGTGAATTACAAAAGATACATCTGATTAGAATTAATTGTAATAATAATAATAATAATAATAATAATAATAATAATAATAATAATAATAATAATCAATTAATTGTAATAATAATTTTTAAGATATCTCAGAAAACCAGTGCATTTACATGGATCTCACTACCTACAGCTCATTCATATTAACATTATAATGACTGATTCAGTCTCTGTTGCTGTTTGAAAATAAAATGTTTTTAGAATTAAAATTTGACTGTTTTGCTACATAAACTCACAGTTAAAAAGTTAAAGTTAAAAATAAAACATAAATATTAAGGTTTCTTTAATCTATCATTAACAAAACAAACATTTCCCTTATTGTAATTAAACAAAAAAACAATAAAAAGTTCAGCACAATTGTTATTACCATTTGTAGTCCAGGATTTCTCTCTCCAAGTCTGATCTTTTAAACCCATTCCCTGTAAAATAATTCCACATTACTCCATAAATGCTGTTATTTTATATGCACACACCACTGTATCACAATATTGGGACTTTTATTATGAAGATCTTTTCCAGTGCTTCTGGCTGTTTACACCGTCGCCTGTCACATGAACCTGACTGACCGATAGCACAAAAATACGTTTTTGTCTTTCTCTGAAAATACTTTCTAAAGCAGTTAAAACGTTAAAATGCTCTCTCGGCTGTTAAAGGAACATCAGGCAAAACAAAACGAAAGAAAAGAGCTTCAAGGTATGATGTTAGAGCTGTGTTAGCAAGCAGGCTAATGTTAAATGGCTAACAAACCAACAAAATTGGTCGAAATACTTCACAACTAGTTTATATGTCATTTAACTGTAATACATAAGGTAATGATAATACAATAAACAAAACGAGAAAATGACTTAATGATGTCATAAACACATGACGGCTGGTTATATGCTTTTAAAGGACGAGGCTGAAGTGAGCTTTCTAAGAGTCTTAGCAGTTACCTTCAGGCGCCTGGTACTTAAAAGCATTTATACCAGACCTGCGTTCGAAAATATAATTAATTTACAGTAGTGCTTGAAAGTTTGTGAACCTTTTAGAATTGTCTTTATTTCTGCATAAATATTACATAAAACCTCACCAGATTTTCAGGATTAAACAAATGAGACAACAATATTATACTTGGTAATTTATTTATTGAGTAAAATGATCCAATATGACATATATGTGAGCGGCAAAAGTATGTGAACTTCTAGGATTAGCAGTTAATTGGAAGGTGAAATTATAGTCAGGTGTTTTTAATCACTGGAATGACAAACATGTCAGTGAGCACCTTATTTTATTTAAGGAACAGGGATCTATCAAAGTCTGCACTTCACAACACATTTGTGAAAGTGTATCATGTTATAAAAATAGGAGATTTCTGAGGACCTCAACAAAAGTTGTTGATGCTCATCTGGCTGGTAAAGGTTACAAAACCATCTCTAAAGAGTTTGGACTCCACCAATCCACAGTCAGGCAGATTGTGTACAAAATGGAGGAAATTCAAGACCACTGTTACCCTCCCCAGGAGTGGTCAACGAACAAAGATCACTCCAAGAGCAAGGCGTGTAATAGTTGGCGAGGTCACAAATGACTCCAGGGTAACTTCTAAGCAACTGAAGGCCTATCTCACATTGGTTAATGTTAAGGAGGAAGGAGAAAGGCACTGCAAGGAGAAAGCCACTGCTCTCCAAAAAGAACATTGCTGCTTATCTGCAGTTTGCTAAAGACCACGGAGGGCAATTTTTTTATTGGAAGAATGTTTTGTGAAAGAATGAGAACAAAATATAACTTTTTGCTTTAAATGAAAAGCGTTATGTTTGAAGAAAGGAAAACACTGCATTCCAGCATAAGAACCTTATCTCATCTGTGAAACATGGTGGTGGTAGTATCATGGTTTGGGCCTGTCTTGCTACATCTGGGCCACGATGGGTTGCCATCATTGATGAAACAATGAACTCTGAATTATATCAGAGAATTCTAAAGGAAAATGTCAGGGCATCTGTCCATGAACTGAAACTCAAGAGAAGGTGGGTCATGCAGCAAGACAATGATCCAAAGCACACAAGTCATTTTACCAAAGAATGTTTAAAGAACCATTACCGGAAACGTTTAGTTGCAGTTATTGCTGCAAAAGGGGGGTCACACCAGATACTGAAAGCAAATACTCACAAATAAGTCATATTGGATCATTGTCCTCAATAAATAAATAAATGACCAAGTAGAATATTTTTGTCTCGTTTGTTTAACTGGGTTCTCTTTTAGGACTTATATAGGACTGGTATACTTTTAGGACTTGTGTGAAAATCTGATGATGTTTTAGGTCATATTTATGCAGAAATGCAGAACATTCTAAAGGGTTTATAAACTTTTAAGCACCACTGTAGTTAATTAAGTCTTTTATAATGAAACAAAGGTAGTTAAATCTGTTTTAAGCTATTGATTAAAGTAGTGTTAAAAATTTTTACAATTGCTAACAGTTCGAAAGTGCTCTATTCAAGTGATTACGTTCCACCCTCTTTTTTCCTCTGTACTGTAATATTCTGCTTTTTGACTAAGACAAATATTTTAGCCTTACTTTCAGTAATCGAGTTGAAACCAAGTTGCCGCTTTGGACTTGCCCCAACAATGATAGAGTGACTGATTGATAGATAGATGGACAGATGGATAAATAGAGTGATTGATATAGTGATTTATAGATAAATAGAAATGTAGTGATTGATAGATAGATAAATAGATAGATTGAGTGGTTGGTAGATAGATAGATGGACACTAAGCCATGTAGTAGTGTCAGAATGGAAAGCTGTCGTATTGAAGGTCTACTTTTATATCAATAATAATGAAGAATTCCTGCTTTTTCTCACTTCAACATATTCAGCCTCAGACTTACTTTCAGTCAGAAGTGAGTGAAATTATTGGTTTTTGAATGGGAAGTCACTTTTTACTGCAGTGTTGTAACTGACGTCTCTTATTGTATCCATTTTACACAGAACGACGCCGACGTGAAGCTATAGCAGCAGCCACTTGTTTAACAGAGGCCTTGGTGGATCACCTGAATGTGGGGTAAGAATCTGTTACATATTTTTCCTTCCAAGGTTAGAATCACATTTTGCTATTTGGTTTGTGTAGTAGAGTCTATTTATAAATCAGTGGACAGAAATAGAAGTGCAAAGCCCAAAGAATGAGTCTACACATGTGACGTGCACCGTTGCTATAATCTGGGATTGTTGTGAAGAAACAGTATGGTGAAATAAAATCAGCTTAATCAGCTTAAGCAACTGTTGTATGACATGTTTGTTACACCATTCAAACTCTAATAACCCATTTTTTGTAATCAGACACTGAATAGGTGTAGTTTGGGGAAAATGTGTTAAAAATACATAATCTAAACAATTTGTAGAGAAAATGTCTTTTTGTTTATCCTAAAGTCAATGAATTCTATTTACTAACTTAAAGTACAGTATGCATTCATCTTTTTGTAACTACCTGTGAAGACACCCCTTCCACACTAGGAGTGGAAATCACTAAAGGCCTCATGATGATCATCACAATATACATGATATAATTGTGTTGTGTTATTGTAAGGGTCGAAAATGACTCATCACTGTGCCAGTAGAAAAAAAAACTAAATTATCCTCTTTCAACTTAAAACTTGATGACTTTTCAGAAATATTTTCTGCACATTTTACTTACTTAGGCTCTTTGTAAAAATATGTTTACACCTATGAAATATCTTTATTATTATTATTATTATTATTATTATTATTATTATTATTATTATTATAAAAAATAACAATAATAATAAACCTTTATTTATGTAAATAAATCAAACATAACGTGTGTTGTAATGAAAATTAGTGATGTCCACTGATTACATGCAGTCTTTCTGAAGTGGTAAAAAGTGAAAACCTCGATATCACAAAATTTGTAATGAATGACAAAGTAGATTTGGGTTTTAAAATTCTATTAAGCTGCTTTATTTTAGAGGTTTAGTTACATATTGAGCCCTAGGACAAGCGAAGTATACAGAATGTTAAGACCACACAAGGCTTTAAGGATTTGGAATATGCTAAGATATATTACGATTTATAGGGCGGCACAGTGGCTTAGTGGTTAGCACATTCACCTCTCAGCGCTGAGGTCTTGGGTTCGAGTCCACGTCTGAGTGGAGTTTCCATGTTCTCCCCTTGTCTGCGTGGGTTTCCTCCGGGGACTCCGGTTTCCTCCCAAAGTGCAAAAAAAATGGAGGTCAGGTGAATTGGGTACTCTAAATTTTCCGTGTGTGTGTGTGTGTGTGCGTGCATATGTGTACACGCAGTGATGGATTGGCGCCCTGTCCTGGGCTTGGTTGAATAGTGTAATGCCCTGCCCTGCGCCCAGTCAGGGGGTAGGAGACTAACCGCGACCCTAATAAGGATTAAGCGGGTGTGATAATGAATGAATGAATGAATATTACGATTTATATGTTCCTAAATATTTTCTCATAAAAAAAAGTCCAAATCAGAACAATGTAAGAATTATGAATATAATACTGAATATGTTATTCCCTCATTATTTCACTTACAAATAAACATGTAAATCAGTTGATTGTACGTGTGGCATTTTCAGAAGAATTCTTTCACTAGTGAAGGAGAAAAAACCTTAAGAAAAATTAAAAAACACTCTAGCAGGTTGGCATGTTTGAGTTAAAGGCAACTGTCAAGAGAAGACTTTATCAGAGGGTTTAGCACAAGATATAAATCACTGGTAATCCTCAACAAGAAAGATTAATTTGTAAAATTAATAAAAGCCAGATTAATTTGCCAAAAACATTTGAAAAAAAAGTACAGTTCTGAAATACATTACATGAAAATAAGAGACAAAAATGAGGTTGTACCAGAATGATGGAAAGAGAAGTGTATGTAGAAGGGAAGGAACTTCTGTTGGTCTAAGGTGTGGGGATGTATGATTACCATTTGATCTAGTTCCCTTGTATTTACTGATGATACAACTTCTGACAAAAGAAACGGGATGTGTTCTGAAATGTTTTGGACAATGTTTTCTGCTCGGATTCAGCCAAATGTGACAAAACTCATTGGGCAGCATATCAGAGTGCACCTCCAGACTGGAGAAGAAACAAAAAAAAACCCATTTTCATCAGGGCCATCACAGAAATGAACACACACTGCCCTTTTACCCCCTTCTTAGCATAATCATAATGTAGGTGCAATAAGATCATATGTGCAGTATTACTGGTAAGTGTAAAATAGTTAAAACTGCACACCTGTGAGGACATTTCTGTGTGTATTTGACTGTTGGTGACTGTGGTGTAGGTTTCTAAGGAGTATTTTAGCATACAGTGACAATAAAGGCATTCATACCCTCATTCAGATTTGGAATGTGCTGCAGTGGCCAAATAATCACCAGACATCAGTAAAATTGAGTGTCTGATTCACTTACTGAAGCTAGGCTCAATATAAATGTAGCCTTCAGGCCTGGCAGAGCATCACCAGGAAAGAAACCCAACATCTGATGATGACTTTGAGTTCAAGACTTCAAGCAGCTATTGATTACAAAATATTAAAATGACAATTTAATGGATACTTTTCTAGTTTGTTAGTTCATCCAGTTATTTATGCAACATATTTACATATTCATATAAAAACAACCTGCTACATTCAAGGAGATAACAGGTTGGGAAATAGTCAAATAAAACATACACCACACATGTCATAAAAATAAAATACAGACTATGTGTCCTTTAAAATGCTGATTTTAAAATCATTGCATAGACTGCTTGCAAGGTACTGACACAGCTTGAATCTTTTGATAGAGTTGCCCAAGCCTATGTCAATCAACGTAAGCTGGACCATGAGGTGAAGACTTTACAGGTGCAGGCTGGTCAGTTTGCCAAACAGACAGCTCAGTGGATCAGCATGGTGGAAGGCTTCAACCAGGCTTTAAAGGTATGTTATTCGTGTTCCTGTCTGACAGAAAATGAAAATATTTCATCTCTGCAATCTGATGTGCACCTATTGTCTCAGCAGCATGACATCATCTTTTTTCAGTAGACATATGATATAAGATTTTCATTAAATAAACCTTTTGGCTTCAGAATTTCATAGAACTCATCCAAAAACTTCAGCAACTTCATTCAGTGCCACAATAGTGAATATGACTCATCATTTTCAATCAGTCAACATTTATTTGATAAAAGTAGGGATGCACCGATACCGATACCAGCATCGGGTATCTGTCCGATACCACGTGCGTGTACTTGTACTCGTATTCATAAAAGTGCTCCGA
>BRDA01006457.1:88078-128058 GCA_036984385.1 Crenuchus spilurus
AAAAAATGTGGTATCGGTGCATCCCTAGATAAAAGTAACTGCAGCATGTACGGTGGCACATCAAAAACAATGAAAATATCGTGAAAATGTTCATTATTCATCATGTAGCTCAAAAAGGTAAACTGAAATATTTTATATCCATTACATACAAAGTGACATTTCAAGCCTTTTTTGTTTTAATGTTGATGTTTGTACAGAAATTTACAGATTTTCATGATCAACATTAAAACAAAAATATCACTTTATGTGTAATAAATACAGAATATGACACTTTATTATGAAAGACAAACTTTTTCATGATATTTTTATGTTGCACTGTATAATGATGTTCTGTAGTTTTGTGGTATAAAGAATTGTAAAACCTTGCTGAACTCTCACTGAACAACCTGGAATTTCCCCTGGGGTCTGTTCATCCTCTGCTCAGGTTGTGCCAAGCGATGTGAAATGTTTCTCCTCCCTGAGGAAAATAGACAAGAAAAGAAAGGCAATGTATTAGTTATGTGATAATGATGTGAACTTGTTTGTCATATTTCATGGGATTGGTAGTTTTCAATTTGCAGATAGATGCCACAGTGAGTTCATTATTTAGGTGTATCAGAAGTAATCAAAACGATAATCATTGGTTATTTTTAGCACTGTTGTGTATTTGGGTGACAATCATTGTTTGTAGTCACTGACAGGTCTGAGATTTTTGATTGTCTTCATACCTTATACCTTCATACCATCTTAAAATGGTATAATGGTTGCTTGTGTCCGAGTCTGACTCTTGGACAACTGTCTACACAAAAGGTGCTAATCACAATCTCAAGGCAAAATAACAATGCTGGACTGGACAGTTGACATTGTGACAGTGATATTGTCTTTACTCAAGGCTGTGTGAATACTGAATATTTATCTATGGTCATTTGCTTATGCACAGCACATTTGTTAAGCTGAATTCAAGCTCTTTTGCTGATTCACACTTATGGAACAGAGCAAAATTTAATCTAAAGTTGTGGTAGACTGCAACACAGACAAAAGCAGAAGGGTATGTCTGTGCTCTAATGTCTGTTTTCTGTTTGAGTCATACTTCTGTGATTATCTAATTTCTTAGAATGGTTATGTCTAAAATCCCTAATCTCCCCTTGAGGTGGGGTACAAGAAATCTTACAATACAGCTTATTGACACAGTGGATAGAAAATGCTTACATATTGTTTTGTATCTAAGGCAGACATGCCCAACGGGTTTATTCTCTGCCACAGCTTTGCAGAAATGAGTCATTCTTTTAATGCTGAATGCTTTTAAAGTTTAAATAGAAGTGGCAATATATTGGTTGAAATTGGTAAATTTTTGACCATATCGCCCAGTACTAATTGGTGTTTAATGAGGCACAACTCTAACCTCTCCTCCAAGCTGTGAATCAAGTTTGACAACCTGATCTAAGGTATATGGTGTATGTTATATCAACTATGGCAGGCCCACTTTGTGGTGCATAAAGGCTGTGACTGGCAGTTATATATACAATATACAATAATAAATATGCAAATGATATGATATGCAAAATGACTGGCCTTTTTATTTATTTTTTAATTATTTCAGGATTTGGTAACTTTTTAATGCAGTAAAAAGGCCAGCCAACACACACACACACAGGACCAGTATGGGTAGCCCAGCTGGTTTTGTCCAAATGTTCACCCCACATATGGATGCTGTCCAGGGTCAGTGATGGGGGCAGGATGGATTAAACATATCCTTCTAGTCCTTCTAGGCTGTACACTGAGCCCACTTGAAAACAAAAAACACTGGCCCAGAATAACTGGACTACCCAGTTATCTGATATAGGCAGCCCAATTGGGGTTTATACTAATATATTGCACTTCTAATTCAACTCATCTGCTTAATAGCAATTCAGTGTTAACCCTCTGGCTGTCCCGCCGGTGGTTAATTAACGAAATTCTACAAAAACACTTATATAAGTCTGTGAGATTTTATTGTAGAAACAAAAGCAAACATACCCTGGAAACCATAAAGGGTCTACTTTTCAGGTAAATATATCTCAAATCAAATTTTTTTTAGATATTTGTGAGGCTTAAATAAGCAGAGACATTTTCTTGAGAGCGAGTCAGACAGCTGCAATTTTTTCCCGCCAAATGACACAACCTGTCATTAATCTGATAATGACATTGAAATTCTGGACATTCCATTGATGGCTTAAGACCCACCACCAAACAAAAGAGCTCTCACCTAAACAAAAGACATTTCACCTGAGTGTTCACACCTATCTCATAAATATTCAATCTAGCAACCACTGAATGAGTGAAAAATGCCAGTTATATTTGTTAAGCTATATAAATAAAACCACATACAATTTCTAAAAACTGTAATGAGCAGTGTGCAGCCAACACCTCTGTTTATTCAGCTCAGAGCTCAAAAGTCTTGTCTAGAAATGTTTAAAGTGTGTTTTTATCAATATATCAGCACATCTGATATACAAGTTTAGAGCAGATTTAATCAAAATGTAGATTTATGACACTTACTGTTTTGACACGGTTGTTGCTGAGTTTGTGTTGTACAAAAGCTGGTGTAAGGCTTTGTAAAAAAATTTTTATATGGGTGTAATTTCTAAAAAAAAAAAGTCAAGGCATCACAGACTACATCATAGTGTCTGAAAACCCCTCAGACTCCAGGGGGTTACAAAAGAGCTCTATGAAGCTGTGGCCCAAAATAAACCCAATGGACATGTCTGCCTTGTATACAAAACAATAAGTAAGCACTTTCTGTCCACATTGTGTCAATAAGCAGTTTTGTAAAATATTTTGTACTCTAGCCGAAGAGGAGATTTTAGATGCAGCCGTTCTAAGAAATTATAATATCCCATGTACAAACCCATCCAGAGTCCATGCCCAGTTAGCTCATAATTAACTCATGTGGGCCCCACTACGCTGTGCTGGCTGAGAAAAAGTTGCATAGTACTTAAGCCACTTAACCACCTTTAAAACAGACTGCTCCAATCCCTAAAAAATGCTTTTAATAGTTATTACAATGTAATCATTTGCATAATTAGCTTTTTTGTTGTGGGATTTAATGTGGGCTTATGATTGATAATTGTTTTTTATTAACAGGAAATCGGGGATGTGGAGAACTGGGCACGTAGCATTGAGATGGACATGAGGACTATTGCCACAGCTTTGGAGTATGTGCACAAAGGTCATTTACAGGCTGCTTCTTCCTAGAATGACCATCATCATTTGTGTAGCAGAGTGGACCTGGTTAATGATGTGAACATGAGGGACAACGAAACAAGGACATCACACCTTATGAGCCTGTAGTAGTGCAGAACATGTATGTCTGGTACAGTATTACAGGAATGACCATGACAGCAATCATGGCCAGGCTAAAATGAATGCTCCATGGTCAGTCACTTCTTACACTGAGCTTAATACATGTCCAGAACTAATTCCTTGAGTCCTACAAAAATCCACTGCATCTTTCACTTTGAAGTATTCTTTAAATCAGAAAGCCAGAAAAGATGTTGAAGGATAACAACATACTAAATTATTTTGCCCAAAGCTCTTCTTGTTTGCTCAAATGGCACAAACACAGAGCGTTTACATTTTTATGTTACTAAATTACACAGCATATGACTCACATTGTAAATTATTATTTTGTTTTATTGTTTTATTTTTTGTTTAAATAAATCCTCTTTTTATGATGTGATATTTATGATGTCTTTTGTAAAAATGTCAGACTGGAGACTGAAAGACACAAATTCCAGCATGGCTGGCTCATTGGTAGGTCACACTTCTAGTGTGAAAGCCATCACCATCTTCTAGTGCTGTTGAACAAGGCCCTTTTCTCTCACACGCTTGACTGCTGTTATAGTGTGTTGGAGGAATTGTTTGCTAAAAAGTGCAAAAGTACTGACACACTATACTTTAGCCCAAAGTATAGTGAGTCAGCCAAAATATAATATTTGGAGCTGGAGTAGTCAGGCTAATGCAGCTAAAAAGTTTCATCCCTGCATCAAATTTTGATATGAATCTATATCTAAATGTTATTCATTCTAAAATAGACTTGCGTCTGTACTTCACACTGTATGACATACCCATATCTATTAAAATTGGTAGATAAAATTTGAGCTTCATAACAGATGCTAGAGCTGTTTTCAGCTATGACTCTTACACCCCATTACAAGACCAAATAAAAAAATTAGAATATTTTGGAAAAACTAGATAGTAGTTCATAATGTAATTCAAAAAGGTACATGGTCATATTTTTTTATTCAGTACACATAAAGTGACATTTCAAACCTGCTGATCAATATGGCTTATAGATTATGGAGGACCAAAAATGACAAAAGTATAAATAAATAAATGAATAAATAAATAAATAAATAAATTGATAGATAAATAAATGAATAAATAAATAAATAAATAAATAAATGGAGGACCAAACATGACAAAAGTATAAATGAATAAATAAATAGATATAAATTTTTTCATGAAAAAGTGTATATACTAATAATAAATGTTTTTACTTTATTTATGTATTTAACATGTCTACATTTATTTATTTATGTATTTAACATAAATACATTTATTTATTTATGTATTTCCACATGTCGACATTTATTTATTTATGTATTTCCACATGTCTACATTGATTTATTCAGTACACATAAAGTAACATTTCAAACCTGCTGATCAATATGGCTTATAGATATAGATCATACCATCCATCCGTTATCCCTTAATCCTTATCAGGGTCACAGTTTGTCCCCTACCCACTCACTGGGTGCAGGGCAGGGCATTACACTATCCCAGCTAAGCCCAGGACAGGGCACCAATCCATCGCTAGGTACACACACACACACACACACACACATTTTAGAGTACCCAATCCACTTTGCCTTCATGTTTTTGAACTGTGGGAAGAAACCCACGCAGATATGGGGAGAACATGAAAGATCAGATATATCTTTTGAATAATTTTGATTAATTACTATTCAATCAGTATCAACAATTAAATAATTAAAAAAAATACCTGTAAAGTGACATATTTCAAGCTTTTATTGTTTTAATGTTGATACTGTTTGTATAGTAATTTACTCAAACTCTAAATGTAATATTCTAATAATTTGAGATTCTTGACTTTGATTTTCATGACCTATAAGAAGATATATATATATATATATATATATATATATATATATATATATATATATATATATATATATATATAAATAAAATCTATAAGCCAAACTGATCAGCATTACAACAAAAATGTCTCTTTACATTTAATGAACATAAAATATGAGAGTTTACCTGTTTGAATTAAATTATGAACACAAGTGATTTTGGAGATGCACTAATTGTACTAAGAACACCAAACATAGCTTGGCTGATACCATATATGACAGAGATCTTCAAGTCTAGTCTTGGTGGGCTGGTGTGCTGCACAGTTTGGTCCTTGCTCAACACACCTGGCTCAATTTATCTGTTAATTTCTAGATTTACGGGGTGTGTCTAAGCAGGGAAATCATAAAACTTTGCTGAACACTGACTCTAAAGAACAAGATTTGAAGAATATGGGCTAACTACATTTGATTTTGCACGACTCCTTTAAGATTGCTGCTTAACGTTTGAACCAATAATGAACAAACAAATGTATTCTTTGTTCAGCTGTTTTTTTTTGTTTTTTTTAGAATAGAAGTATTTATGGTTGTACAAGGACTCAAACCCTGATCTCTTTTGTGCTGGAGGTGAAAGAATTGTCCACTCTATGGTTTAAAGTTCTCAAAAATACTTCTCAGCACCATCTTTGAAAAACAGATTTTTCAAAAAAAAGTAAAATAACAGTCTGTGGATTCAAATAGAAGACTGAGGAAGGATATTGATAAAGATCACAGACATGTCCGGAGATTGTTCAGCTCTTCCTTCTGAGAACTCGAGAATGCCTCACAAACTTTTAAAAGGCATGTTTTGGTTACATCCAGACATGTATGAAGTATTAGAGACCCATACTTGAGTAAAAGTACAAGTACTCTATCAAAAAATGGACTTGAGTAGAAGTTGAAGTGTACTTTAAAAACTATACTTAAGTGGAAGTACAGAAGTATTCAGCATTTTTTGTACTTAAGTATTGCAAGTAGTTTATTCTAAAAATTATTACTCAAGTACTGAAAGTAAAAAGTACAAGTATTGTGTTTTGTATTAATTAAAGAAAGCAGTCAAAGTTTGATTATCAAAATGTTTATATGTAACTTAAAGCTGGGCCGCACCCAGGCCATCCAGATAAAATCATTTAGATCTAGGCATTTTTCTGTTACCTCGGGTGTGCCCCAGGGCTCCGTTCTGGGCCCCCTTCTCTTCATTATTTACCTTCTCCCCCTTGGCAATATCTTTCATAAACACAAAATTAATTTTCATTGCTATGCTGACAATACCCAGCTCTATTTATCCAGCAAACCATCCCCCACTTTCCAAGTGACCTCATCCCTTACTGATTGCTTAACAGAAATAAAAGCCTGGTTTACAACAAATTTCCTTAAATTAAACAGTAATAAAACAGAGATTCTACTGGTTGGTACAAAGTCATCTTTATCAAAAGTAAATAGATTTTCCATGACCATTGATAACTGTGCAGTTTTCCCCTCCCCTCAGGTGAAGAGTTTGGGTGTCATCCTTGACAGTACTTTATCATTTCAATCACACATCAATAATATTACCCGGTCTGCTTATTTTCACCTCCCATACCACTGCCATTCTCATCCACAGTTTTGTCACTTCTCGCCTCGATTACTGTAACTCTCTCCTCTTAGGTCTTCCCAATAAATCACTCCGTAAAATCCAACTAGTCCAGAATGCAGCTGCCCGGATCATTACCAGAACCCCTTTCACCCACCACATCACTCCTGCCTTAAAGCAGCTTCACTGGTTGCCCATTAAACACCGCTCTGAATACAAAATTCTCCTGTTAACTTTTAAGGTCATTCATAATCTTTCTCCTTCATATCTGTCAGATCTACTACAAATCGCCAATCCCCCATGGACTCTCAGATCTTCCTCGTCCATTCATTTATCTGTACCTTCTGCTCGACTTCTGCTCCCCGACTCTGGAACTCCCTACCATTGTCTCTCCGCAGTATTGATTCACTCCCATTATTTAAATCCAGACTCAAAACTTACCTGTTTAAGATTGCCTTCTCTGTATAAACTATTCTTATTTATTTTCTTTTATATTTATTTTTTTATTGTACTTTTATGTTTGTGTACTTTTATCATCTTTATTGTATGGTGTCCTTGGGTGCTAGAAAGGCGCCTTGAAATAAAATGCATTATTATTATTATTATTATTATTATTATTATTAAAGCTGTCAAAGACCACAAATACAAGTGTTTGGTATGTAAAAACAAGAAGCAACTTAAAAAACTGGGCTGAACACTTCTTAAACATAAAACTAATGATGAACTATGTCTCTTCCCCCTTTAAAGCTGCTTGTGCTTTTTTCCCCTCAACGGCTTATTCTCTTCTTGAACTGGTGCATAAAGCAGTCATATTAAGGAATCCAGAAATCTTTTGTTTATCCTCAAAAGTAGTTGGTTTTCAAAATTGAATGCATTCAGTCTTGCTCTTCTGGGGCTAAAGACTAATTCTGCAATGCTAAAAAGCCTCTCACAGGCTACTGATGCTGGAAGGGGTGTGTCTGACAGACAACCCCTCACCGTCTCCTTCCTCATCCTCACCACCACGATCACTCGGTGTGGAAGGTGCTGAAAGTGACGAAGGAGGTGTTGCTGAAAGTGATGAAGGAGGTGTTGCTGAAAGTGGTGAAGGAGGTGGTGCTGAAAGTGATGAAGGAGGTGTTGCTGAAAGTGGTGAAGGAGGTGGTGCTGAAAGTGGTGAAGGAGGTGGAGCTGAAAGTGGTGAAGGAGGTGGTGGTGCTGAAAGTGGTGAAGGAGGTGGTGCTGGCTCTTCCATCTCGGCTTATGAAGCTAAAGTGAAGGCAGGCTCAGAGTAAAAGGTGGGACGTGACCGGAGAAAGCGCAGTTTTCTCATGAGACAGCCTGATCGCTTGACCCGGTGACAGCGCCCTCTACCTATAACTGTACCGAGTAACTATACAGCAAATGAAAAAAAGCATCGGAGTAAAAGTATTAAACTAATGGAAAATATGGAGTGAAGTAAAAGTGGAAGTAGGAGAAGAAAATAATACTCCAGTAAAGTACAGATACAGCATTTTAGTACTTAAGTACAATAGTTCTACTTCGTTACTATACATCTCTGGTTACATCATGCATAAAACAGCCTTGCTAATGGGGTGACATCACATCAGCTTCTGACATTGTGGTGATAGGTTTGGTATAAACAGTGGTACATGCTATGCCCTCAGCGCTGCCTTCACTCCAGTTCTCAGTACTCTTCATAAATGGGACATTGGATCACTTGGTTAGCAGTAAGAGAAGGTGACGTAGGGTGCCAGTTGCAACACCCAGGGACTGGTCTCAGCTAGTTTCTTTTGTTTATTAAAAGTTCATATTAGAAACATGTTGGTTGTGACTCCTTTTCTACAAGCTGTTACAGTGTTACCTACAACTAATGAACTTACACACACCTACTGAGAGTACAATAGCTGAGGGACACATCAAAAAACCTTTCAACTGTAATTTTGCTGGGAGAGAGAACCTTCTTCCTAATACATTAGTAACATCCAGTCTGTATTAGGCTGTTTTTTGGATTATATAACTGAAGTCGTATGCTTTTAAAACAAGACGTTTGTTAGCAGGGCCACAGAGTACTCTGAGATGAGCATGTGACTCTCCAAGCATGTTTGTGAATACAGACTTTTCACTCTTATTCAGCACCCTGCCTTGGGCTACTGTTTTTTTAATCCATGTTTACCGTCCTTGAGTGTGAGAGTGACAGAAAAGTCAAAGAAATGTAGAAAGCAAAAGTTTCTGAGATTCTGGGACACAACTGCTCCTTCCACTACCTCGTTAACCCTAGTCTAACCCCCCTGTGTATGAACAGCCGCAGTCAGCAGATAATCATTACAAAAGATCTGACAAACCCTCCAACTGCAGCCTCGAAATCTTGCAAGGTCAGGACAATAAAAACTGCACAGGAGACTCCCACAAGTTACCTCACTTAGCCAGTGGAGTCTTCAAAGTGAGACAAATCATTGACAATTGTCAATAATTGACTCTTTAGCTCTGATGTTATAATACCTTAACCTACTAACAGGTCAAGGAAATGAACCAGATACCTACAGAGAACTTTATTTAATGCATCCGCCCATAGGGGTGGAGGTGGATACACGCTTGCAGAAAGCGCTTCAGTTGACATGGGACCATGTGAATGGTACATTTGGCTCATACCAAGAAGCAGTGACCACTGGTAGACCTAGTGGATGTCCCTGCTTAAATGCATCCCTTGACTGGTCCAAGGTGACTTGTGCTTATTATGTGTCAGATGTAGCTGTCTGTGGATGCTGCCTGGCTTCAGTAATCTGGTTAAAACCACCTGCATTAAAGCTGACATCTGAAACATGCTGAGCAACAAATGATGGAGAAGAAAGCAAGCTCCAGTTCTTCCAGTCTGGTAGGTTGCAGCCCAGGGGGGCAATCCTTTGAAATGAGGAAGAACTTCAATTGTGGGTAAGTGGACCAGTAATCCAAATCCAGGTGGGAGCGGCAGAGGTAATCATCTCCACACATGAGTTATATAGCTGTCTGCCAGGACAATGGCCCATAATAATCATATAAATCATAAATTCTCCCATTCAGTTTCTATTAGAGAGTGGTGCTACACTCCCTGCACATTTCTGTTTCCTATTAGTCTAAGTGTTTTATACTGTCTCTGCATCAGAAATACCCTCCATTGGCTCTCCCAGAATTCCTACCTAATTTAATATGGTTCTCACTCAAACATACAGTCAAAACTAGTGTCAACACTCTAGTATGTTAGTTTGTTGGGTCGTAATAAAATTTTAGTGTTTTTCTAATGACCTGCAGAACTCTTGCCCTCTCATGCAATGTCATATTAACGTCTAATATATGTGCCTTAGCTTCTAATGCTCATTTACATCAGTCAAGTCCAGATTTCATGCTCTCTACATCTCTTATACAGGGGAAAATTGAGCTTGCACAAGGAGCTATGGGACAGCTTGCCAACTGAAATGTAATGTTTTGGTGCAAAATGGGTGGCTGCATAAGTTATACTACTTTTCAGTACCCAAAACTGACTGACTGACCTGAGACAATTTGGGCAGAATGTGAAAGTTGGTATGGTAGAGGATTATGATACAGTAAAGCTGAGGCTATTGATTCTCTTTTTTCTGCTATTTCATCCTCTTTATTTCTCATTACAGATATAGATAGATAGATAGATAGATACTTTATTGATCCCCGAGGGGAAATTCAAGGCATCCAGTAGCAAGTCCACAAGGTACATAAGGTTATAAATAGATATAATATAAACAAGAATACACTAGAGATAAGGATAAAAATATCAGATTCAAAAATAAAAAATGCAAAAAAAGAAATTACAAAAAAAAAAAAAAATATATATATATATATATATGAAAATATAGAACAGTAATTGAAGCAGTGCAATTTTTCAGTACAGTATAAGTTAAAACAATTACAGACTGTACATGTATGGAAATGTGCTGAACTCTGTGTTACATAAACATAAACGGAGGGATGTAGTACAGATAAATTATGTAACAAGCATAGAGTTATCAGTGCAGGAGGAATGTACAATATTAAAGCATATTAATAAACAGTAAAATATGGCAGTGCAAATACGCAAAAAACAAGTGTTGTCATGGAAAACATGGGTATTGTAAAAGTTCACAGGTAAGAGGTGTAGAGGGGGGGACCTGTTCAGGTTATTGGAGTGTTATAGGATCATTAAAGGGTATCATTCCTTTAGTGGTATAGCTTCATTTAGTGCACGATGGACATTTTCAGGGAAGTGAGAGTGTCAACGCTGCGCAAGACCCTAAACTGCCTTCTGTCTTCCAGCACTGTTACCCACTCACTGCATTTCCTCACCTGTCCACCAGAGGTCGCCATCACTGTAATACTGACAACATCACATGATCACACACATCTGCATGCACTTTAGACCCATCCCACAGCCTACATAAGCCCTGCACTTTCACCAGATCAACACAGCATTATCACTAACATGCTGAAATCCTATCTGTCTCTTACAGTGAACTTGTGACAGAAGATAACAGGTTTTTGTACTTTTTTGTGTTTCAGGTCTCCCAGTAACTCCTGTTGAGTTTTCCAGGACGTTGTTTTGCTGTTTTAAAGGAGTATTGTCAAGAGATTCTAGGTTTATTCAGTGGTCTATTTTTACATCTGGGTGTTTTGTTTACTAAAAGAAGAACTTGTGCATGGATCCAACTCACTTGACTGAGACTCCTCCTTTACAGTGAGTTACCCAGTTTTTAATAATCTTTCAAATACATATACATTTTCAAAAATCATACAACACGATCAAGTTTTGCTTAAGTTTTTAATCAGCCCACCCATGAAAAAATGACAGAATTCCTCCTTTTGGTCTTACGGATAATGAGGATGATCCCAATTTTAGGTTTAATGAAGTGATGTTCATATAGTATCTATACTATTTTGGGGTGGGGGTCCCCCTCAGTAAAAATGGAAGTCATAATAATATGAAACCAGGACTATTGTCATGTAGCATGTAAAGCATGTTTTAGGTTCCATATTATACCCCTTTTAGTTAATGTTGCCTGAGAGTCTAAATGGTCAAAATATGTAATTTATGGTTAGTCATCAGATAAGTCTTGTTAATAAATTTTTAACACCTCTATGCTGACCAACAAGATTTAAGGAGGCAGGTGTTATATAAATGAGGCACTTCTTGCCCCTCCCCTTCTCAGCAGAGAGCTGAAACCCCAACACACACGGACAGTAGACAGGAACACACATGAAAGCTCACTAAACAATAATAACATTAAAAAAAATATTTTATTTTTATTTTTTTTATTTTTTGATCTCTCTCTCCCATTTCTTTAATAGTATTGTCTCTCTCTCTCTCTCTCTCTCTCTCTCTCTCTCTCTCTCTCTCTCTCTCTCTCTCTCTCTCTCTCTCTCTCTCTCTCTCTCTCTCTCAGCCTTTTACAGCATTATAACACTGTAATACTGAATCAAGTCACATAAATTGTAATTATCTATCCATAAAGGATAAAATAAAATAATATCAGATTAACTCAACTTTTAACTGCAGAAAAAAACAAACATTGAAGCTTATTGGAAGCATATTTGTAAGCATCTTATTTGAATTTCTCCATTCTACCTTAAATTATGCAACAGTTACAGACAGACCTACTGGCCACAACTAAACTCAAAGTTTACACAGAAATGGACACAGACAAAAGATACAGATCCAGTCCATGAATACAATCTGACTGCATCATGGTCAAAATAGCACAATAACTCAACATGGTCAAAACAAAGACCACCAATAAATAAATAAACAAATAAATAAATAAATAAATAAATAAATAAAAAATAATAATAATAAAGGCAAAACTCACTCAAAAAGATACAAATTAAAGTTCATGTTTTTGACAACATTTGGTTGTTGCCTTCAAAAATAATCATAATCCACTCTTCTGTATTCTGATGCTGTGCAGTTTTATATGCTTCTCAGAATTTTTGAGAAAATATAAAATAACCAACCACAGGTCTGACTTTTGGGTGATGTTACATAAGTGGGGGTGTGGCTTTGTCCTCTTACTGCATAATAAGGGATCCCAATCCTGAACCTTTTGATAAATGTCTTGTTTCCAGACCCAGACAGCTCACAAAGAATTAACTGGGTTGTCATTTTTCACAGCTTTCAGGTAGGCACTACTAGAACCTGAACTCTAGACACTCCAGATACCTGAATATAAGTGTATAAACAAGTGATTTGTAAAAAGAAAAGTGATTTTTCCATAATATATCCCCTTTAAGACCCAGAGCTATAAGCTCATAGCCTGGGCCTAGCACTTATAAATCACACTCAATTTAACCAACCTTAACCCTACACCAGCTAGCATACATAGGTTTTGTATTATGCAATGCCTGCAGCTAATAAAGAGATGAAAGTTCTCACAAATACTTTCAGCTCAGGACTTGAACAGAAACTTTATATGAGGAGAGTGCTTTAAAAATGAAAGGGAACATTTGGAATGCTACACATCTGTATTTAATTCACAACAAAATGAGGTGTTTGTGAGAGCTTTGAGCTCTCCATAGCTAGGCATGCACTGTTCTTCACAATTACGTTCCCTCACTGACTTTCTTGTAGGACTGGGCACACCAGAGCTTTGTTACTGTCTCTCCAGACAGAGTTTAGCAACTGGATTCTGCTGCTGACCAGACACACCAGAGCTCTACAAGAGGTCTTGAGCTGACCACAGTGAGCCACTCACTGCCATTCATAGTGCTGCACACAGTTTTGCCTGCATAAGCTGTGAAAACTACAGGTAAGCTGTATTCACTGCACTAAGTTCTTAGAACCAGATGACATAGGCCTGTCATGACTTGACCTGGACCATCTGCTTGAGGTGCAGGTTTAGAGAGGCCAAATGAGGTTGTGCTTCCCATTCTGGAGAAGAAGGCTTATGCTAAGAGGAGTGCCAAGCACTTTGGAGGTCCTGAAGAAGATAAAAACACTACAAAGCTCTTTCCAACCAAACAGATTCACTTGGGTTGAAGATAGATCGGCTAAATAGCTTGTCTTTTTATGAATAATCAAGAAGGGAGACAGGGGCATGAAACCTCAATGATTTTGCAGGAAGCTAAATCATCAACAGCAGAGATCTACACTCCAATTGACTGTTTGAATATTTGAAATTTGACATTTTCAGTTCTGCAATTTCAGGACTTTATGTTGGAATGTTTAGCAGCTTTTTTGGTGAATACAGTTGGGGGTTCAGGCACCTTGCTCAAGGGCACTTCAGTATGACCTGCCTGGGGATCGAACTGACAAGGCCACTGATAAAGACCAGGCCACTGCTGCCCCTAAAAGTTTAAACAAAAACTTGTAAAAGAACATGCACTGATTGAAGAAGACTTGACCACATTACATTGGTCAACAATCTTGAATGGAAACTATTTCAAAAGAGCTTGTCATTACATTGCATTGTGGCTTATATATATATATATATATATATATATATATATATATATATATATATATATATATATATATATATATATATATAAAACAAATGAACAGTAAAAATATAAGTAGTAGGTAGCAATCGTAATGACATGGACCATATCTTTCACAAGTTCTGTCATGTTATTCATTAAAAAGCAAAGACCCATATAAATACTCATCTGAGCTTATATATACTGATTATTACCAGTTAACTGCTTAACCATAATACCAGCATCCAAAAAACCACATATGCTGATTTTGCTGTTGTCCACCATATCATATAATAATATCATATAACACAACATATAATGCTTTTGCTGGTAACTGGTTTCTAACAGGGAAGGTGTGGATTTCTTGTTTGCCCCTCATGTGATAGTAATGGTCAGCAGATTTAAATTTCAATCCACTGCATATGAGGTAGAGTTCACAATGCATATTGACCCCTTTCCCACACTGCAGAGTTCCTTTATTTAGAACAAAGAGTGCTTGCATGGAGAAATAGGATTTACTGAATCCATATTTAGTGTGATGGAGGATTGCATATCTGCATTCCCTCTTAGCAGCTTTCTCTAACTAAACAACTACAGCTGGTAAATTACACAACTACATCAAACATTGTCTCATTTCCATCTCTATAGTTTAGCAAAATGTAAACGCCAACAAAATATCTTTTTTTCTGTAACGTCAGATAATTTAGATGGTATGTGTTAGTCATATTCAGATAATATATGTAATTTATTGTTGCTTTCTTCATAGAACCAAAGATCTCACAGATCATTTTTTTACATTTCAGAGCACACGGCCTCTTGTTTAGCCACAGCAACCATTTCATTTAGTCATGCTATACTGCTCCAAAAACGCTTAAATATTGTTTTACAGGTTTTACAGGTTTAGTCAGTTTTAATGAGTCTGGAATGTCAGCCCATATGGTGTTGAAAGACACAAAAGATTCACATTTAAAACCTTTAAGTGGCATATTCTTATATGGATATTCTTGGAACTTCAGGTGCAAAAATATGGAGAAGAAATCAACCCATTGTAGACTGTACCTATAAAAATACAAAGCAGTAGATCACCTGGTTTTGGAAAATAAGAATTCCAGACATAAAAAAATGGGAAAGCAGACTATTAGTAATGTTTGTGGTTATTTGCAAATCCTTGCTGTAAGACCACATTCTTGTTTAGTTCAAACACTTAGAATTAGTTTCATCGTTCAGTCCTTGCAAACTTCTTAAAAATGACATTTTAAAATTGAACCTTTAACTAAGTCTACCGGTGTTTTCAGTGACTTAGAAAGACTTACACTGTGTGCTAACTGCAAGTGACATAAGTGAGCATCTGCAACAAAATCAAAACATGGCCATTATCAACAGAGCTCACACGACCTGTGAGCATCAGCAACACAAGGCAGTACTTTTCACGGAAGTCCATTCATTCTCTATTTTTGTTGCATCACCACCAGAGAAGGTCCAGAGTTTGTTTATGTTGTGATCTGATGCATGGATGTTTGCAGTGTAAGCAATAAGACATGCACTGCTTGCTTGCAGTTAGGAGAAGGGCTAGGGGTTGTTCCCAGAAAGGGTTAAATTCAGTCCTGGACTACCCCATTCTGAACTGAGGTTCTCCACTGATTCATCACTGAAAATCTAAGACATGAACCAAGCCCTTAATGTTTGAGAGGTTTGTTGTCTGTTATATAGTCAGTCATTTTAAATGAAAGCAAAAGTTATACCAATCTTCAGGTCCCTATATCAACAGTAGGGCTGGTGCATCATTGATGTGGCTTGAAACTGGGCCACATTCTCTTACAGGGGTGATTTAAATGTTTAAATGCTGGCCAGTTATATTATTAAACAATGTATTGTAATAGACAAACTTCTAAATAAATCAATGTCAGGCCATTAGTAAATGGCAAACATCATGTAGGTTCACTGGTCACTGGATTGTAAATAAATTGCCAACGTTTGTGTTGTAGACATTATCACCCCTGTTAGCTATCACCACCATTGAAATGAAATCTGAGATGGTTATATAATGCACCAAAATGTTATACAATACCCTATTTCACATAAAGCCACCCTGAGGTATTATACAAATTGTGTCTTTATTATTCTAAAATTCATACAGCATGTTAGTTCTGTGTTCCACTTTGCAGGCTTTTATTATACTAGTCTGGTACAAACATTGGCCTGAATCCATAGTGATGGGAAGCTGTAATGAAAAACAAGGGCAAACTTTCAGAAAACAGAAGATAAAAAGCTCCAGTGGTATGTTGGTATGTAAAGATTGTAGTGTAGATAAAGGGCAGGGTATTGCATAAGCAGTTTTAGTTCTGCAACTGCTACCTTTCACATAAGAGTGAGAGAGCAAGAGAAAGAAGGAGAGAAAGACAGGTAAAATGTAAATGATTGGAATGTTTCACTTCTTTATTAGACTGTACTATAGATTGAGGACAGGACGTTATGTAAGCAATTGCTGTTTTGATTTTGTAACTGATACCATTCACATTTCGCCTCTCTCTCTCTCTCTCTCTCTCTCTCTCTCTCTCTCTCTCGTAAATAAGGAGCATTATACTCAGCTTGGAGATTACAAATAGTGGACCTGGTCTTAAGGGATAAACTGAAGGGATAAAGCGCTCTCTGAGACTTTCACATTCAGAGCCACTAGGGCCTAGCGTTCACACACCGGACGTGAACCTGAAGACCCACCAAAACTCAGGAAACAGGTAAGACCAAGTTCCATCTTTCTAACTGTATACTGTCCCTGCAAGTTGTTCCACCCATATGACTTTTGATGATATACAGATCTGAAACCAAAATGAAAGTTGAATTGAAATTTGACAATTTAGATAAGATATTAAAACACAAGTAAAATTTGATCACTACTATAAGATCTGTACACATTGTTTTGCAAAATTAACTTCTTGAGATCTGTTTAATTCTAAATAAAGATAAAAATAAACATTTCCAGAATTGTATTTATATTCGATCAAGTCCAACATAATACCAAGCATGGCAAAGCAGGAGAGCTGATCTAAGACTAGGCAACAATATGATTCTGTCCAGTGTTGTATAAAAGGCTTTCATACTTTCATATTAGCTAAAGTTCTGCAAATGCTCCCTGTTAGGGATATTGGTGAAAATGTTCAGCTTTTCAAATGTTTCAAGTTATTCATGTAACTTGATATCAAGCTTCATTATTATAATAATGAACTAATTCCAGCCAGCACATGAGTACATTTTTTGTTTATTTATGCTTTTTTCTATGTCTACATATATCTACCTCATATTTACAGGACTATTCCCTTTGATTACTGGGTTTATACATTGGCGTAAAGTCTTGCTTGTTTGTTTTGAATACTCTGCTATTCTTCACACTTGTAAGCCATGAAGCTAATAGGTTTCAGGCAGTGAGAAGCTTAGCGAGACCTTGCTCGTACTGGGAGAAAACAATCAAGACATTGCTCCAACTTTAGTACTGATACCAATGCCTCTTTGTTTCATAAGAGCCTTAACCCAAGATTTGTGAACAAAAAGGACTTGTGCATGTAAGGCTCCTGTGACTGCATAATCTATAAGAACATAGCAGTGATAAGATGCCATATTCACTGATGAAGAAAACATATAGCAATACAGCAGTAAAATATCCATAATTCCTGCAAGTGTTTTACAGTAAATAAACAGAGGTGAACATATAATTGATTACTACACATCACTGTAGAAATCTTGTGATTTCTTAAAGTATTATTATAGATTTTTTGTAAGGACTGTGAACATACCCTGGGTACAATCAGGGGCGTAGCAACAAATTCCGGGCCCTGTACACTGTCAATGACAGTGGGACCCTATAAATGCCAGTAAACGAGGCACATGAGCAAAAAAGGGGGGTATTTATTTAAATAAAAAAGCATAAATATGGTTTTAAGATACAAACATATCAGATTATGTTGATGTAGCTATTTACATGTTGATATATGCAGCAGAAATATTGCTGGTGGATCATTTATAGCACACGCACTGAACCAAAAGACTAACTTACTTTAAACTTAAGGTAAACAACTCGCATTTAGCCAGAAATTCTACCAGTCAGCAGGCAGCTAGCTCTCTCTCTCTCTCTCTCTCTCTCTCTCTCTCTCTTTCTCTCAACTGGTTAAAGTTGATAACTAACGTTAGTGGCTCATAACTGTCTTTATACTTACAGCCGCAAGCAGCCTGGTTGGCAACTAACTAAACTAACGACTTCACGTGAGCCTTCAAAACTCAGGAGCAGCTGTCTGGAGTGGACTACTTTAACTTTAATTGGACTTTGATTAACAAGAAAACTAGGTTCACCTTTGGGAAAGAAAGCCGTCAACAGCTGTCTCCCCTCTTTCTGCCTTCTTTCTTTTTCCTCCCTTTCTTTCTTCTTTTGAAATCCTGATCTCTGCTTTTTGGGCATGTTGTGTAGCACCATCATTCAATCTAGGTTCACTGAAATTACACTTGTCGTTAGTCGCTGTTGGGCAGACTAAACCATTTTGGGCCTCCAAGAGGGGGCCCCAGAATGTCCAATATGTTGAGAGGACTGTGACAAAAGTTCATTCCCTCAGTTGATATTATCAATACATTCGAAATATGAATTAATAAACAATTAATTTGAGGGCCCAATTCATTCGAAATAAAAACATTTAAAAAAATAATAATAATTCAGGATTTTTATGGGCCCCTCTCCCTACTCGGGCCCTGGGTAGTCAGGTCCACTTCCCCCCCCCCCACTTCCACGCCCATGGGTACAATGATTCAAAAAGAAACACTTAGTGTAAAATTGTCCATTTTCCCAAATTTGTTATTGGCTGTTGTAGCGACTCAGGATGTTAATGAGTATTTACTATGGTTATTATGGAGGAGAGTTGGAGGTGCTGATTCTCATCCCAGCTGCTTCACACTCGACTGCAAACTGGTCCAGTGAGAGCTGGAGGTCTTGGATTGATGAAGCCAGCAGGACCGCATCATCTGCAAAAAGCAGATATGGAATCCTGAGGTCACCAAACCGGACACCTTCTGCCACTTGGCTACACCAAGAAATAATTATGAACAGAATCGTTGACAAAGGTCAGCCTTGCCAGAGTCCAACCTCAACTGGAAACCAATCTGACTTACTGCCAGCAATGTGGACCAAGCTCCTGCTTCATTTGTATAGACTGGATAGCCCTTAGTAATGAACCCAATATCCCAAACTCAAGGAGCACCCCCCCACAAGATACTCCAAGGGACGCAGTCGAATGCCTTCTCTGAATCCTCAAAACACATGTGGATTGGTTGGGCAC
Source organism: Crenuchus spilurus (assembly GCA_036984385.1). Taxonomy (NCBI): domain Eukaryota; kingdom Metazoa; phylum Chordata; class Actinopteri; order Characiformes; family Crenuchidae; genus Crenuchus; species Crenuchus spilurus. Next base: position 107,554 of record BRDA01006457.1, read on the forward strand.
ACTCAAGGATCCTAGAAAGAGTAAAGAGCTGGTCCAGTGTTACATGACCAGGATGGAACCCACGGTTCACAGACTCTGTCTCTTCACTTGAAAACCTGAAGGTGCGATTGAGAAGGCCTTCAAAGTATTTCTTTCAATGGCCAATGACGTCCCCAGTCAAGATTAACAAACCCCCCCACACAAAACAGTGTTGATGGGAAACTGCTTTCCCTACCTGATCGTTTGCCAGAATCTTTGAGGAACCACCTGACAGTCGTTTTCCATGGCCTCACCAAACTTTTGTGTTTTTGCCTTGGCAACAGCCGAAGTTGCAGCTTGTTTGGCCCTTCAGTACTCATCAGCTGCCTCAGAGTTCCACAAGAAAACCATAGGACTCTTTCTTGAGCTGAATCTGATACCATCGTACTCAGCCGGGAAAAGGTGGACTGGTCTCTCTGGTTTGGGAGAATGTTCTTGCCTCAAGTGGAGGAGTTTAAGTACCTTGGGGTCTTGTTGATGAGTGAGGGTAATAGAGAATGGGAGATCTACAGGCAAATCGGTTCAGCGTCTGCAGTGATGCAGGCTCTGTACTGGGCTATTTTGGTGAAGAGAGAGCTGAGCCAGAAGACAAAGCTCTCTGTCTACTGGTCAGTCTACATTCGAACCCTCATTGGTCATAAGCTTTGGGTAATGGCTGAAAGAATGAGATTGCAGATACAAGCTGTTGAAATGAGCTTTCTTCATAGGGTGTTTGGGCTCTCACTTAGAGTAGGGTGAAGAGTTTGGACATCCAGGAAAGGTTCGGAGTAGAGCCGCTGCTCCTCCATGTCGAGAGGAGCCAGTTGAGGTGGTTCGGGCACCCGGTACAGATGCCTCTTGGATGTCTCCCTGGTGAGGTGTTCTGGGCATGTCCAGCTGGGAGGAGACTGCAGGGAAGACTCAGGACACGCTGGAGAGATTATATCTCACAGCTGGCCTGGGAACACCTTAGAATCCTCCCCTATGAGCTAGAAGAGATAGCTGGGGAGAGGTATGTCTGGTCTACTTTACTTGGGTTTGTTATCCCCACAACCTGTATACGGATAAGCGGAGAATGATGGATGGATGGATTATGGTTACCATTCAATTTTTCCAGAGCATTGATATAGTAATGAAGTACTTTGGTTTCTGATTATTTAATTCTTTCTGAGCCAGCACAAAAGTTAATCAAATGTATATCATGAGTAAAATTATAGAAACTTTTCCTGTTTTAGATGATTCTTGAGATTTCATATTTGTTCTTTGTTCTTTACAGCTTTACAGCTATTGCTTAGAATCTCCATCAGTCAGGACGAAGCATGGACATGGAACAAATATATGAGTATATTGGGTATGAATGTGTAAACAATACAAACACTGCAACAAAACCATAATGTATAAAATCATACATTTTATGCAGAATTTATTTAAAAAATGCAATACTTGACAATAACAATTCTTACTCATATAAACCAACATAACATAAACCACTAACACATTAACACATGAATGGAAGTAAGAAGATATATAAAATATGAAAGATCAAAATCATTGTTTACAAACTGATAAAAACTGAATTTTTGGGCTATTAAGTTCTATAAAGCAAAATGTGTCTCGGTTTTGATATTCTGAAATTATACTGTAAACCTGTCTATTACACTACTGGCCAAAAGTTTTAGAACACCCCAATTTTTCCAGTCATTTATTGCAAATTAAAGTCATTCAAGTCCAGTTAATAGCTTGAAATATACAAAAATAAGTGGTGAACTGCCAGAGGTATTGCAAAAAGTAAGGTTACCCAAAACTGAAAATTAATTAACATTACAAAATTATACAAAAAGGCTTTTGTCAGAGAACAAAAAATGGGTTAACGTGAAAGTTGTTCTGCAGTAATGAAGATAGATCAAGCCTTGAAAGCTGGTGCTACTAATTCCTACAGAGTGATGGGCAGCATGAGCCACCAAAGCTACCACAGCATTGTGCAGTGCCATGCAGTACCCTCAGGTTTGTGCCTAGTTGGCCAGGTGGTCATCCTACAACAAGATAATGACCCAAAACATAAGTCCAAACTCTGCCAGAACTAGCTCAGTAAAAAACAACAAGATGGTCAGCTTGAAAACATGGAGTGGAGCACAGTCTCCAGACTTAAACCCCATCCAGCTGATTTGGGATGAAGTGAAAGCAAAGCAAACCTACAAGTGCCAACATTTATGTGACGTTCTGCAGCAGACTTGTGAAGAACTGTCTAAAGAATATTTTATGTCTATTGTAGAAATAATGTCACGAGTGTTTAGCTGCTAAATCTTATAAAAGTGCTACTGTGATGAGTCCAAAGTGTAAATATATTTTGGTCTATAAATTGATTCCATAATTTCAAATCCAAGTGCTGCTTTGTACTATTCATTAATTTCAGAATACAATGAGACATTAAACTGAATAATTTGTCATAAGTACTTGGAAAAATTGGGGTGTTCTAAAACTTTTGGCTGGTAGTGTGTATATTGTGTTACATCACATAATTTTCATATGTTGTGTCATTTTTCACCACAGTAAAGAAAATGTCACCACTTATGCCATTGGTGCATTTGTGTTGTTATGGGCCTTGATATGGCTGTACCGGGACAGTCTGGAGATCGACAGAATAAATGAGAAGCATGTATTTGTCACTGGCTGTGATTCTGGCTTCGGTAACCTGCTGTGTCGAAAGCTGGACAAGCGTGGTTTTCGTGTCTTAGCTGGCTGCCTAACAGAAAAGGGAGCTGATGACCTGAAGAGAGTTACGGGCCCCCATCTGAAAACCTGTCTACTGGATGTGACTAGCGGTGCTAGCGTTCAGAAAGCATTTGACTGGACACAAAAAGAAGTTGGAGATAAAGGTTAATATGCTATATGTGTTCAGTGTTATTCAGTCTTGCCCTAACTCAGTTCAAAAGCAGTTGTTTGCTAATTCATCCTGTTTGTACTTTAGTTTAAATTAAACGGAATTGAATTGAAATATAAGAGGTTTGCTGTATTCCGTACTGAATAATGCCCAACTGGTTAGCATAGGTAGACTGTAAAAACAGATTTGAAGGTTTAATTTTGCATTGGTCATTCAAAGTATTTGAGTTAACCCATAGAACCAGTTAAATGGTTTGAATGAAAAAATTGTGCAGTGTACATTAGTTTCTTACTACTGACCATCAGAATGTAAAGGTGGATAAAGAAGTCTAAAGGTTTAGTCAGTGTTAGTGAATTTTGTTGTCAGAATGTCACTGAAATAACAAAAACAGAAGTAAAAGTTGTTACCAAAAATAGATCAAAAACTCAAAAGTTCCCTACAGAGCAGCAATGGGCTTTTTCTTTTAGAATATCCATTGTCTGTAAGTAAAGAAAATAAGTCTAGTTAGATGAAAGTCTTCCCTTTTTTGGGAACCTAGTGATCTAAAATAAAATGCAAATTCTTCAAAGTTACAGAGGTGTGAGCAACAGCAAAACAGTCCAGATGTTAAAACAACGGCTAACCGCTAACACTGTTGTCTATTGTTAGCTACATTTGATACTTAATTTGAATTATTTTAGTTTCTCTGCAGTGGTTTTTGTTCCAAAAATAAATTTCTAAATCTCAAATGTGGTGGAAGTACGACTGTGCTGTCAACATTAAGTGAAGCTAGCTGCTAATAGCTGATACTGCTATTTGTACATTGCTAGCGATATCTGCCTATTTAAGAAAGACTCAGACTGTTTTTTCTGTGATAGGACTGTGGGGGATAGTGAACAACGCTGGCTGCTCATTACCCATGGGTCCCTCAGAGTGGATGCGGGTTGAGGACTACCACAGCACACTGAGGGTTAACATGAATGGTGTGATTGAAATGACTGTGAAATTCCTGCCTCTTGTCAAGAAAGCCCGGGGCAGAATCGTTAATGTAGCCTCAGTGCTGGGCAGGGTGGCAGCAAACGGAGGTGGATACTGCATCTCCAAGTTTGCAGTGGAAGCCTTCTCTGATATCCTCAGGTATCTTTTTTATTTAATTTTGTAATTTAACCTGTTTGTGCAGAAGCACCCTCTAGCAGCACAACGGGTGGTTTCATTCTGGCTAATCAAATCAATTATTTGATGATGTCAAATATTCTTACCACACATTCTTACACCCCTCAAATTTCTCAGAACTACTGCAATTACTCATATACTGATTTTCAGCTGTCTACACACAACCATTTTCCAGAAATCTCATACTAAACACACCCTATATGTCCTGTCCTTACTGTTTAAAATGTGAAGCACCCTTCCCCTAAAAACTTAAACCTTTAAAGCATACTTTGCATGTACTAGAACCAGTCCCTGTGCTAGCCATTTGAGTGCCCTTAGCCAGCAAAGAACTGTGAATAAGGAACCAAACAAATCAGAAACTGCAAATAAGTAACCAACTTCCGCATCGTTGATGCCTTTTTGAGGCCATGTCCAAACACAGGTGTCTGTCAAACTTGAGACATAATTAAACAGACCACTGGGGGATGGGGAGGGGGGCACCGCGGGGAGACTGAAGAGAGGGGCGCATATGAGATATTTTTATTTTAAATATATCATTATTATGATGCTGATTATGATTTTTTTAATGAGCCCGATTGTTTGAAAATTAGCCTAAACTTGAATCTACATTATATGTCATCATATGGGAAAACAGATTTATATATCTAACAAAGAAAGGATAAACAACCGTGAACATTGATAGATTTATAAAATATAGGCTGAACACTGAACTCCAACCATGAATACATCATACATGGACCATTCAGCCTTTAGCAGTGTAGTCCACCTTTGCTGAAGTGATGAGGAGTGTTGTTACTGCAGATGGTCTATTTTGCTATGATTGGAGCATAAAATATGAAAAAGTAATAAAAACAGAATGTTTTATTCTCTTTAAATTCTTCTTTTCAGGAGGGACATTCATTATTTTGGTATCAAGGTGTGCATAGTTGAACCAGGATTCTTCAAGACACAGGTGACCAGCCTGGATCCACTTGAAAGGGAACTTCACCGCCTGTGGAACCAACTAACACCTGAAGTGAAAGAGAGTTATGGAGATAAATACCTGAATCAATGTAAGTATATCCACTAATATACTAACGCATATCACACTTCAGGTCTCAATGGCTGTGTGTTGATTGCGTTTAATTTCCTAGTAATCCACCAAAGCTTTAGTCCTGAATGTATTAGTTTTAAATCTAAAACGTTTAATAGTGCTCCTTTAAAAGAAAACTCCCTCTTTATCTATAGTGATACATAAAAAATTATATTGTGAAAATATTAATATTTCTGTTCATAGTTTAATTCAACAAGGTAATCTGTCATATATTCTATTACCCATAAAGTCACATATTTCAGATATTTTTTTTTATCAGTGTAGTTTATAGCTTAAAATCAGCATCCAGTATCTCAAATTATGTGAAACAGACACAGTGTGAAGCATTTTACCTGGACTAAGGAGAAAAACAGCTGGACTGTTGCTCCGTCATTCTGAGTCGCCTTTTCACATAAATGTTGCATTTCATTTGTAAATCAAGGTCCTAGAGTTAGGAGGAAAAGTGGAGAGACACAGAGTTCAAGGTGTCTTAAGTGTAGTGTGAAGTTTCTGTAGTTGGTGATGGTTTGGGTTGACATGTCATCTGCTGGTGTTGGTCTTAGCTTAGCTGTCTTAGCTGTCTGCCAAGAAATTTTAGAGCACTTCATGCTTCCATCTGCTTACAAGCTTTATGGAGATAATTTTTTAACAGGGCTTAACACCTGCTCACAGTGCCAAAACTACTACTGTTGTCATTTTAGCTGCATTTAACTACCCTGCTTCATTTTTTCCCTCCTCTCCAATCCAGATATAAAGATCCAGAGGTTGATTATGAATGCCATTTGTGATTCGGATTTGAGCAAAGTGACCAACTGTATGGAGCATGCACTTACAGCCGCTCACCCACGGACCCGCTACAGCGCTGGCTGGGATGCCAAACTGCTCTGGATCCCCATCTCTTATATACCTGCTTGTGTTGTTGACACTGTCTTAAAACTGGTGTTGCCTCGACCAGCTAAGAGTGTTTAGTGTTTAAGTTCACTTGTAGATTTATATTATCCTGTTTGTAGAGTAGCTGAGGTCAGTTAGGAGTGTAGACAGGGCCAGCACAGTTAAATCATGAGTGCATCTGAAACCACAAGAGGGCAGCAGTTCAATGTAAAAAACCTAAGCCAAGGATCTTACAGAATGAGAAGGGAAAGTGCAGACCCACACCATGTGCTAACTGTGTTTTAAAGCATTTTGATTCATCATTCACTTTGCCATAGATCACTGAAGTTAAGTGATCATGCTGTAGTAATATTGCCCATTTTAGGAACTCTAGGATGCCTCTATTGCACCCTCCAGTATTTTGGTAGAATATATTTTCTGTAATATTTTAACATGTACTGTACAGGTTATGGAAAAAAAATATTTGGTAGTTGAAATATCTGATGCATTATGTCAATGCTTAATGAAAATGACATGTTTTCAGAAAATTACAGAAAACTGATATTTGAACAACATGATAATTACATTACTAATTAGATTTACATTTAGATTAGATGTTCAGATGCTCAACATTGGTTTATGCATAAGAATGCTTTTTGGTAGAAGAATTCCCAAGTTTGGTGTAGTTCCTGTCCATCCGTCAGCCATTTTTGTTTACCATGTGTTTTATTGCATGTACAACTACTGGCTACCCAATGTGCTGCAGGGTTTTTAGCCACTAAAGAGGCTGTTATACAACTAATGTTAAAACTCATATACAAGTTAATGTTTTAAAAATGAGTTGTGCATCATTGTGACCACCATGCCTGAAAGGGTTAATGTTTTTTATTCAGCAGTTAGTATGGAAAGTATTTTAAATGGTTAATCAAAATGGAAAATTTGTACATAACAGTAATAAGAAGAATGTTATGATGAGCCCTTGATGCCTGACCTGTATGTAGGTGCAGTAAGAGGAGTTTGAAAATAGCCTTATACAAAGTACTGTGTGCCTATATTTGATACAATATAAGATTATTTAAGCAATTGCAAAATAACTGATCTTTCTGTACTTGCCTTTTATGGTGTAGATAGGAAGTGTTCAACTACAAGTGACTTCTCAGTCCTGTCATAATTGCCTTAGCTGACCTCGATCAGGTATTTGGTTGACTATGCTGTGCCTTTCTGCCATATCTTTCATGGTCTGAGCAACAGCCTGTAAAAATCTGATATGCATATTTATAAGAAATAAGTATAGTAAACATGATAATGGGATGTTTCACCCGAATGCAATATTCTGATGTATAATTCAATAAAACTATATGAAACTGTGTATTGTCCACTTTTCCAACTGACCAAGATCCACACAGGAAAAATCCCAGTGTTAACAACTACAGTCATAAATTCAAATGGTATTTGGACAAAATTGTACCCTCAAATATAGTTCCAAAGTTATAAAACAGTTATTTATCTCATAATTACATCTTGGTCTCAAAATTTTATTTGGAAAAATTTTATTTTTACATTAGGTGCAAGTGGGAATGAAATATATCTTCTTAATTATCTAAACCTTATGAACTCCAATTTTTTGATAACATATTGTCTTCTTGCTGGGTTAAGGTGGCAAAGTTTTAATAAAATGCTTCTAATAACTGTTAGTATACAAAATCTTTCAACAATTCATTAAATTAATTCATCTCATCTTGGGATTTACAGTTGGAAAATATATCAGGTAGAAAATAAACACATATGTATATAGTTTATTGTAAACATATGCAACACTGTTATAATAATACTACAGTATTAAAGGGCATATTTATAGTGATTACTTCAGCACTTCCACAAATGCTTGTCATGGATCTAATGACACCTGGCTCTCTCTTTCTCCTTGATTTATTGTCCAATGGGCCTGTAGATGGGGTTAAAGAGCCAACATGAAAATATTTTTCTTATGATTTTATAGATCAAATTCAGTAATAATTCATTTTTACATTATTATTTTCTCTATTTATGCTCTTTTAAATTGTTCTTTAAGATAGATATGAAAACAATCTCTGTTATACTGACTGATTGACAACATTGAGGATTGGCTATATAAAGTTTAAATAAATACAACACCAAAACCCCATTTCATTTTAATTTTTAAAAGGAAGTTGTCTCAAATGACTAAATTCTGAGGGATAACATTTCAACATTGTAGGCACCTAAAAAGAATGTTTTGAGAAGTTGTCAAAACTTGTAAACACAATTGTGACAACATTTTCACAATGTTCTCTTTAGATGCCCACAATTCTGAAATATAACTCCTCAGAAACTTGTGACAACATTGCCTGATGACATTCTAGATCATTTTGACAACCTACTGGCAACACTATACAGCACCATCATATCACACTGGCAAAAAATGGAACACAGTTTACTGTTGCAATGTTGTCAGTAAGGCTGTCACAATTTTAATATTGTAGTGTCACTAGGGAATGTTTAGGCTATAGCTATAGGAATATAGTCCTTCGTCATTTGTTTTATTTAGCTCTGGCTCTTAAAATATATTGCTAAGTCATACTGACATTTGCCAGGCTAAGCTCCCATTGTCTTTACATTCCAGTGACACCCCTACTTGATACCAATTGATACTCTGGCTATAAAGTAAAACTTTAAGTGTAAATGTTTATCTGACACACATTTAAATTTTTTTACATACAGCATGTCTGTTCTTTTTAATTTAATCTCTGTAATACATGCAGAACTACTCAGTTATAACAAAATACAGCAATTCGCAGTGCAATACATCAGAAAATAGTGGTAAAATAGGTCAATAATTAAAAAAAAAAGTATTAAAAGTACTGAAAACTAGGGTATAGAATTGATTGCCAAATTTAAGTATTAAAGGTTTTTGATACTTTGGATACTTGGTGCATCTCTAGTTGTCAGTATGTAAACTTTATACCAAATGAGAATGTTACTTTTGCAACATTGTAGCAACACTGAAAGAAAGTACACTGTGACAATGTTATGTGTTTGACAGATAACAGCCCATTTGCTGAAGTCCAGAAGGGACCTGTGTTATGTATATGGTATTCTTCTGTTGCTGCAAGAGTTAATAAGTCAATATAACTGTTCACTCAATATGGGACTTTGCTGTGTGTCAGATCTGTGCACATGCTCTGCCATCACTGTTACTACATTTTTCTGTTTCTTTCTGATGTACTGTAACATAAATCCCTCAAAACAACTCTTATCACAATTTCATTTTAAAATATTGAAATAAATAACTTTTATACATTCACACATTTAGGCAGCAAACAGATAGGCTGTTCAGTTATGCCAGGTACTGAGACTGACAGGTTTTCTGCTGACCAAAACAGCCACCATCCTTGTTGATATTGTTAAAATATTCAGCATGTTGTAAAAATGCAATAAACGAACTAACAAACAAACAAATTCATAGAAATGAAATAAATATTATTAAGATAAACAAAGGAATAAAAAAATCGTAACAATTTTAACAGTATCGGTATTGGTATCGAGATATTAATATCGGGATATTAGTGGCATTGCCCACCCCTCAGAGCCACACGAGCTGCGTACGTCACTGTTTAAACTCAAATGAATGGCGCTCGAGCACCTGTTCACGCTCGTCCGTTACTCAGTGAGCAGTGAACAGACTAACGGCGAGCGGTCTACATTTCTAAACACGTTATTTAGGCCCGTGAAAGAGGACAATGAGCTGTGTGAAAACGTCTCGGTTGGCTGTGCTCGCTGTCGCTAAGTTTCTTGTGAAAGACGCGGTTAAAACGAGTCTCCTCCGTCACCAGTGCGGTCTGTGGAGACACAAGAAGAGCTTCAGTACCCGCTCGTCAGGCATACTTCACCTCCGCAAAGATACACCAGCCAATGGACAACTCCGACCAACACACACGTAAGACACAGCAGTTTAACAGAGTTGACATCTCTGGTTTGTTTAGTCTGTGTCACTACCATATAATATGTAAAAACTTCTTATACACAGTCTATGATCACTACTGCGTTGTTTGCTGTGCGCATGCGCACATAAAACTAGTAAACTTGCTGTCTGGTCCTTCACATGCAACATGGCTAATAAATACCGTCACATAATATATTTGGATAGAAGATGTTATTCAAATCTTTCAATACAAAGGGACGTCTGCTGTATTTTATTACTTAATCTGAATTAACATTTGGTACAGGGCATATAATAATTATTATTATAATGGTCTTTAATTTTATTTGAGAAACCCGCAAAAAGGAGATATTTATCATATGATGCACCCTATAGTTTTCCCAGCAAATATCCATTACAAGCAAACTATTCAGTGATACATAAGTAAAAATACTGTAATTACTGTTGGGAAATATAAATGTTTTGTAACAAAGTTCATATTTTTGGTGAACACCAGTTAGTTCTGGAGCACAAGCGGAGTTCACATTTGCAAGGAGGCAAATGGGAAATAAGATAACTGCAGCTGTGTCACAGTTTACCCATTTATATAAGCTAAATGATTGGTCAGAATCAGTCCCTTAAGACAGCACTTACTCTTCTCCTATATCATTTCACAAGATGGGAGAATACAGAGAGAGGGATCTTCAACCATTTCTCTTTGCATAATCTCCAAATCGTCCAGAGTCTTGGATCCTCTCCTAAGCACACTCCTCTTCAGCTTGCCCCACATGTTTTCAATTGGGTTCATGTGTGACAGAGGTAGCCATGGGAGGAAATTGATTTTGTGTCTGGTGAATCATTTTTGTGTAGATTTGGCTACATATTTAGGGTCATTATTTTGCTGAAAGACCCAGTGACGACCCATCTTCATTTTTTTGGACAGAGACCACCAGATTTAGAATGAAAATGTCCTGGTATTTCAAAGAATTTATGATGCCATGTGATGCCATTTTTTAAATTTGTATTCACTACTATGTTTTACTTTACTATTTTGCTTAAGAATATTATTTTATTTAAATCATATGACAATAAAATAGCAACATACTAAATATAAATTGTATGTACTAATCAAAACTTTTATAGGATAAAATTATGGGCATTAATAAGTAAGTGTAAGTGATGTTCTGTTAGCTTTGAGGTTTATCATTTATTTTCTTTTATGCATAGTTGTCAAAGAAGTGAAGGCCTTTTCTCAGGACTGGAGGATCTTCTTTTCTACACTATTACTGAGGGAGAGGAGAGGGTCCCCATCTCTCATTTCATTGCTGTGAGTTACAAATTGTATAACTGCACAACAGAATCCAGTGTTTCATTTAAAAAATGCTGAATCAATCACTTAGTATGATCGTCTATAAACAATGTTTTATAAAAAGTTTTATTTCAAGACCAACTTGTTTGTGGTACTTATCAATAGTAAAGCATACAGAATGTACAGGCTAATGATAAACTTATGCGTAAGATTTTACTGTTTTACTGTATTACTGTTAAAGTGATGGCTCAGCATATATTTCCTCTTATTTGCTCCAAACGTCTTCCTTCCACTGTGAACTTCAGTATATCTTCAGTGTTCGTCACCATGTTTGTTTTAGTTGCATTGATCTGCATGTTGTTGTTTTTTCGCACCTTTCTCAGTGCGACTCACCAGCTCCTGTATTTCTTCTTTTGATATGTAAATAAGACAATGTCATCTGCATATCTGAGATTAATAGTCCTTCCACCAATCCTGAATACTCTCATGTTGTACCATGTCGAGTGCCTGAAATCACTAAAACAGAAATACATTTCCTGGTTCCTTTTTCTCACTTTCTCCAAGATTAGATAGATAGAGAGAGATAGATAGTACTTTATTGATCCCTTTAGGTGGTTCCTTCAGGGAAATTAAGGATTATTATTATTATTATTATTCAGAGGTTAGGAGTCCCTCTTCTTGGTCTAAATCCAGCTCGTTCTTGTGAAATCTCTCCTTCCAGCTTAGACTGCATTAGTTTTAATATCACTCTCAACAAGATCTTGCTAGCATGTGAGACCAGTGCAATGGTCCTGTAGTGCCTGCATTGGAGCAAGTCTCCTTTCTTGGGCAGTGGGATGAAGAGTGATTGTGTACATTCTTCTGGCCAGATTCCAGTTTCCCAAACTTCCATACAGACATCATGGAGCTTATTCAGTGTCATCTCTTCACCAAACCTGAGCAGTTCAACTGCTATGTCATCTGGACTGAATGCCTTTTATGTAGCCAGTTCTAATATGGCATACTTGATTTCTTCCTTCAGTGGTGGTGGTTCCTTTTCTTGAACATTATATATATATATATATATATATATATATATATATATATATATATATATATATATATATATATATATATATATAATTTCGTTTTTTACTGTGTCAAAATAATTTTTAATTTTATGCCTTTTGTAAAATTTAAACCTTTCGACTTTTGGTCATCTTTTACTCACTTAGCTATTTACAGTAAAATGTTTAGACCAGGGTTTTAGAGAACATTTGCATGCTACTTGTAGCTATAAGTGATGGTAGCAGCTGGCTATATGTTTACATTTTTGTTTATTTTATAGATAACAATATGTAATACAATGTAAGAAACCACATGAGCAAGTCAATGTGAGATTACTTAATAACTTGACAACTTGATGTGGTTTGAGGCAAGTGTATTTACTTAGGTATGCACTTGGCTAAGCTACTAACAAGTAAAAGAGCTAGGTACATTGTCCTTGCAGCTACAAGCAGCTTCAATCTTGGCTGACTAACTATGTTTGGTGATGATTGGAAAACCATATGAATTAGTTTTTTTTGTGCAAAATTTGGTATGTCATGGAGAGAACTATGCTGTTTTAGAGGTGTTTTTCTAGCCCTCTGTCTTACTCAGGCTCTTAAAAGCACCGGCCTGTTAACGTCTGACCCCCGTCTCCGGGATTGTATGGAAAAGCTGCGCCAAGCTGTGCGTGAGTCAACTGGTGAAGTCATGATGGACAGAGAGCTCTTCCGCAAGTGAGTGCTCCACAGGTTCTCTCTGACATGAAGAAGGGTTATTCTTAACCTCACAATTTTCCACTCTTGCAAAGCTTCAGTCAGGTGCTGAGCAACTGAGATCTTCCATGGAAATTCGTAGTGTAATGGAGCTGTTTTACAATGAGCTGTGTGAGCTGCATACATCACATGTGTGTGCAGTTGGTATGTGTGTCCAGAATTGGACAGGATTGCTGGATAAATAGATGACAGCTGCTCTGGACCTCTGGCACAACACACATACTCATAGGGCACATGAGCAGTCACTGGGACACAGATTCTAATGACCTGAGTCTATTATATTATGTCAGGAATCAAAACATACAAGCATGAATAGAATTAAAATGGGAAATAATTTTGTTGGGAAATGTAGAAATATTTTCATTATGACATCATGTACAGAATAAAACATATTATATCCAAAGAATTAGGGATGTCCCGATCCGATCTCAAAGATCGGATTCGGGCCGATCACGGCATTTTTTAACTGATCGGTATCGGCTTTTCTGAACACAAACCTAAGCCCGATCTTTGTCATAAACAAAGGAGTCGTAAAACGAGAGCAGAGCTTGTATCAGAACGTGTTTATAATGTCTGCTGTGTGGAATTACTTCAAATTAGAAAGCGACACGAGTCCAACAGCGAGGTGTAATGTCTGCAATATGAGTGTTTCACGGGGTGGTAGTAGCAGATCTGCATTTAATACAGTGACGTGCGGTGAGGTTCGTGGTTGGTGAGACACTGACTCCTTTAGAGTCGGATTTACAAATATATAAACCCAAAAGGGAGCTTATTCAATTGGCTACTGGTTATTTCGTACCTCATCAGCGTTCACACACTCTCTCACAAACGTAAGGTACATAAAGATAAGAAAAAATGTTACAATTACAGCAGTGACAGTAAACGGCGTTTGCTCTGCGCCCTCCGTGTTTTTCACTCTCACTCACTCACAGCAGCAACAAGTACCCTTTGGCTCACATACACCCCCCTTCAGTGCGGCAGAGTACTGCACTGCCTATTAATTTTAATACTACAAATTTAATACGGCACCTAAAAAATAAACATTTAATAGAATACAGTGAGTTCGTTCAGACAGCTCAGTTAAAGGCTGTAACTAAGCAATCTACACTATCAGAACGTTTTAAAGGAAAAGTTCTCTCGAGACGGCGCTATGGGCAAGAAGATCACAGAGAGGGTCACTGAATTCATTGCTTTGGATGACCTTATCTAGAAAATAGAAGTATCGGTTTGAGACTCGGTATCGGGAGACACTAAAAAATTAATGACTCTGATCGGATCGGGAACAGAAAAAACGTGATTGGGACATCCCTACAAAGAATGATTAAACTTGCATAAAAGTATAAAAGTTATAAAAGTATCATATTTAAATAAGGTCTTTGTACCTGTCCGAGCTTTTGATGTTTTTTCTTCTTCTGCCACTTTCTTATAATTTGAGAGAGGTACCATGTGAATCCTTTTCCACCATTTCTTCAGAGCATACATATAACACTGAATTCATATGGGAATGTCTGGTATATTATAAAGACAAACTTTTTTAAATTTCAAGTTCGAGGGCTGTAATGCACTTTGTTAATAGAAAAACTGAGCATATATGTAGAGCATGAAATGTTACTGGAGTTTTAACATCACAGCAGAATGGATTGCATTCTTTCTGACCACACAGACTAATTACTTACAGTTGTCTACTTTCTTTTAACTCCTACTCATATCTATTCCAGTCAACATCAATGCTTATGTTATTTTTTGACCATACACTGCACTTTTGTGTGTTTAATGTGTACACAAGTTTAGATTAGATTCAACTTTGGCAGTGTTCATGTTGCTTAATTAATGACACAAATGTATAAAAGGGGTCAGACCAGCTGGTGACCTGGAAAATTTTATGTTTGTGCAATATATTCATTTTGAGAGCTTATGTAGCTATGTGAAAATTTTTTTGGTATATAACAGGGACACATTTTACAGTGTATACTGTGGTTTACATAAGATTTAATATTGAATGAATGAGAAACGCAGTGAGCATAAATGACTTAGTTATTTAAAATGTTAAAATTGCACTAGATTGAATGCAAAAATGTGAAAGTTCATAACTCAGATCTTTGTCATTATAACAGATGTGTAGGAGGAAACATTGTCCTGCTGTCCTTGGCTTTTAGAAAGAAATTCATAATTCCTGAGTTTGAAGAGTTTGTTGCCATCATAAATGAGATCTACAACAGAGTAAAACAGGAGAATGAGGGCCAAGTAAGTGCTTGTATTCGTTCTGACCTTGTATTGTTGTCATTTACAAATGTAAAATTAAGTGAAATAAAACCTTTTTTGTTCAGGTAGCAGACTACATTCCACAGCTTGCCAAATTTAGCCGTAGCCTTTGGGGAATGTCACTCTGCACAGTGGATGGTCAGAGGTAAGAGGATGTTCAATTCTGTTTCATCAGGAATGATACAGAATATAATTTGAGATTTATATGTACGTAATTTTTGTTTGTAGTACAAACAAAAAGTACACTGAAAAAATGGCTCGTGATTAAATTGTCAAATGATAACACATGCATAAATTAGGTTAAGCTCAAGTACTATATTTAAGTTTGCTTGTTTCCACGAGAATTATATTAGAATCACATACAGTGGGGAAAATAATTTGATTATTTGATCAGGTTTTCCCACCTAAAAAGAATGGAGAGGTCTGTAATTTTTATTGTAGGTACACTTCAATGGTGAGAGACAGAATCTAAAACAAAATCCAGAAAATCACATTGTATGATTTTTAAATAATAAATTGAAATATTTGAGACAATAGAAGAACAGAACTTAATATTTGGTACAGAAACCTTTGTTTGCAATTACAGAGGTAAGACGTTTCCTGTAGTTCTTGACCAAGTTTGCACACACTGCTGCAGGGATTTTGGTCCACTCCTCCAAACAGATCTTCTCCAGATCTTTCAGGTTGCGGACCTGTTGCTGGGCAACATTGAGTTTCAGCTCCCTGAAAGATTTTCTATTGGGTTCAGGTCTGGAGACTGGCTAGGCCACTCCAGGGCCTTGAAATGTTTCTTACGGAGCCACTCCTTAGTTGCCCTGGCTGTGTATTTTGAGTTATTAATTCTGGAAGACCCAGTAACAAGTTCAACCCATCTTCAATTCTCTTATTGAGGGAAGGAGGTTGTTGGCCAAAATCTCGTGATACATGACCCCATCCCTTCAATATGGTGCAGTTGTCTAGTCGCCTTTGCAGAATGAATGAATGAATGAACGTTACACTTATATAGCGCCTTTCTCAAACCCATGGACGCTTTACAATCAACACACTCCATTTACACACACTCAATCACACACACCGGCGAGAAGCGGCAGCCAATCGCACACAGCGTACTCTCAACCGGAAGCGACCGTCCACCTGGAGGACTGCATTGAGCACTAGGGGGAATCACCCAGGACAGAGTGCCAACCATATCTGGGCATACATTCATGCATACATACATACACAGACATACACATTCATACACACACACACACACCAGGGTAATTATTTTTTTCTTTTGAGTAGCCAATTCACCTGAACTCCATGTTTTTGGACTGTGGGAGGAAACCGGAGTCCCCGGAGGAAACCCACGCAGGCACGGGGAGAACATGGAAACTCCACTCAGATGTGGACTCGAACCCAAGACCTCAGCGCTGAGAGGTGAATGTGCTAACCACTAAGCCACCGTGCTGCCCAAAAGTATAATGTTTCCAACCCCCATACTTCATGGTTGGGACGGCAGTTTTAGTGTTATACTCATCCTTCTTCTTCCAAACACAGCGAGTGGAGTTGATACCAGAAAGCTCTATTTTGGTCTCATCTGACCACATGACCTTCTCTCATGCTTCCTCTGGATCATCCAGATGATTATTGGTGAACTTCAGATTGGCCTGAACATGTGCTGGCATGAGCAGGGGGACCTTGCATGCCCTGCAGTATTTTAAATCATGAAGGCGTAGTGTGTTACAAATGGTCCTCTTTGAGACTGTGGCCCCAGCTCTCTTCAGGTCATTGACCAGGTCCTCTCGTGTAGCTCTGGGCTGATATCTGACCTTTCTCAGAATCATCCTTACCCTCCAGGCGAGATCTTGCATGTAGCCCCAGACCGAGGAAGATTGACCATCCTCTTGTGTTTCTTCCATTTTCTAATAATTGGGCCAACAGTTGTTGCCTTCTCACCAAGCTGTTTGCTTATTGTGCTGTAGCCCATCCCAGCCTTGTGCATGTCTACAATTTTGTTTCTGGTGTCCTTGGACAGCTGTTTGGTCTTGGCCATGATGGAGAGTTTGGAGTGTGATTGATTGAGAGTGTGGACAGGTGTCTTTTATACAGGTAACAAGTTCAAACAGGTGCAGTTAATACAGGCAATGAGTGCAGAATATGAGGGCTCTTAAAGAAAAACTAACAGATATGTGAGAGCCAGAATTCTTGCTGTGTGGTAGGTGATCAAATACTTATTTCATTCAATAACATGCAAATTAAATTATTTAAAATTCATACAGTATGATTTTCTGTTTTTTTGAGATTCTGTCTCTCACAGTTGAAGTGTACCTATGATAAAAATTACAGACCTCTCAGTTCTTTGTAGGTGGGAAAACTTGCAAAATCAGCAGTGTATCAAATACTTATTTTCCCCACTGTACATGTAAAGAGACTTTTTTCAGTGCATTTAAAGTTTTTAAATATAGTTCTGTCTCTTGGAAGGCACTCATCAGGAGACACCAAGGTGCCATTTTGCCTGCAGTCATGTGTGAAGCCACTGGAGTATGCCATTGCTCTGCATGAACATGGAACTGAACATGTGCACCGCTTTGTGGGAAAGGAGCCCAGTGGGCTTAAGTTCAACATGTTGTCCCTTGATGAAGATGGTGGGAGAGAGTATACTTCTACTTCTATGTTAATAATAACACTGATCAAAGAATTCTTCTACTCAAATGTTCGCATTACTATTAATGAAAGAAACCCATTGCGGACCACTTTTCTTTCTACAGCTTTATAGAGATGCATGTACATTAATATGTGAGGAAGACATTCTTAGTTTTTTTGTGCCCCATTAGATTGGTGAGGTACTATACAACTTGGTGGCCTTGAAAAAGAGCACTGTTTGTTCGGTGGCCCCACTGTGATCAAACAAACACTTAGAAGTGTGTATTTAAACAAGCGTCTGATCATACGTCATAGTTAATTTAAACAAATTTCAGATATTATGAATACAGGTTTTTATTAATCTTTGAATTTGTCACATCGTAGGTTTCTGTGCATGATAAACTCTTAGCTTGGGCAGACTTTTTGCTACTTGCATTGACATGAGTTTTTGTCTTAGATAAACCTCACAATCCCATGGTAAATGCAGGGGCAATTGTCATCAGCTCTCTTATCAAGGTAAACAGACATGCCTAGCATGCTTTGATTTGTACTGCTGTAAATCACTACCAAGGAACTGACGTGACAAACACAGCACTGATGTGACAATCTAAATCTAAATCCTTTTGTTCCTTTTAGGGATTCAGTTCGGAACCTGCTGGTCAATCCCACCACTCAGATTCATATTACACTTTTGCATTTGATTAAATTTAATGTTCTTAATGTTCAAGATAGCACAAGCACTCACTTCCATTTTAATTGGCTGGTCTGGTGCCCATATGCTCACACCTCTCAAATCTCACCTTACGCAACCTCACACAGAAGTGTGTATACACATATGGACACAGACAGCAGCCAAGATCAGGATCAAGGTCAGGACAAACAAACTGTACAGCTGACACTGTACAGAAATCTGGGCTAGAAGATCCCAGATTACATGTACTCATCAAAGTATAAAATTGTTTTCTGAGTTTTAAAGATTTGTGATATGCAAAATATTATACATTTTACATATTGTGATACAGGGGAAAAGTGTTCAAGAGGCCCATGTACTTCTGTTTTTCAGAAGTCTGGTGCAAACAATGATTGTACTTTATATTATTAAAATATACATTAATGTGGATTATATTAATTAATTAATTAAATTAATTATATATATAGTCCAATGCCTTAGGTTCACTTTTCTAGTGTACAGTTACAGACTATAGCCTGCCTTTTGTAATGTACTGTTTATTAGCTTCCATTTACTACACTTCTTCATTAGTTTTCAGTTTCTGAGCACAAATAACATGTATGGCTATAGATTTGGTACATTCTTTTAACAGTACATTAGCAAAGAAGGTGTTTGTAATAATGTGGCCAGTAGGTGTAAGTTTTTGAATTTCAAATTTGGGTATCTAATACTACCAAAGTATACCGTTAATTTTTTTGAAGAATGTTTAGTTGCATCTATGTTTTGTCTCTCCTATATAGCCAGGGACCAACAAAGCAGAGAAATTTGATTATGTAAGTGACTCGGTAAAGCTTATGAGCAATTAATATATTGTACATTTCTTGCTGAATTAGGTTTAACCTATTCATTTTTGGTGTTTTTTTAAGGTGATGGACTTTGTGAAGAAAATGACAGGCATGGAATATGTTGGGTTCAGTAATGCCACGTGAGTATTTGCATTTATTGAGTTATACAGAAGAGGCCTTTCTTGCTCATTGTTATTGCCATTGATTTTGTGAAATAAAATTTCTATTTAAAATGTCTATTTCTATAGGTTCCAGTCAGAAAAAGAGACAGGCGACAGAAATTTTGCAATAGGCTACTACCTAAAAGAAAAAAAGGTTCATTCTGTAATTGACTTGCAGTTGATACTTTTTGTTTAAACCACTCGGTGTGCCAAGCATTACTTACAGCCTGGTATTTATTTACAGTGTTTTCCTCGTGGGGCTGATATGATTGATGCTCTAGACTTTTACTTCCAGGTGAGCTACATAAGTCACTACAGTATTCCTCAGCATTTTATTGTAACACATAATTAACATTGCCCTGACAAAAATTATCCATTTAATTTACACAACTCAAATGTGTACAGCATTTCCATATGAAAAAAAAAAAACATAAATCTGCATAATTATAATTATATAGTAAATAAACTGAAAGATACACCAAACTATGCTGATATAATACAGTATATTGTATTAATGTGGAAATAGCGTATTCAAGGCACTTAAATTAATGTTTTTTTTCTCAGTATGAGAGTACTACATGCTTACCCATGTCTAGAAGTCTTCAAATCTTTTCTCGAGTTTTTTTTTTTTCATTCGATAATGTTTTGTTAGTATTTACATATTACTTAAGTGGTTTACTGATTTTATCATTTTCAGTTGTTTAGTATGTGATTTTTTAAGTACTTGAAAGGTGCTATATAAATATTAAATATTTATTCAGGCAAGTGATTGCATGAAGTACAGATCAGCTCATTTTACATCAACACACTCTGTATTCATGATGATGTGATCTTATGGATAAATAAATGATTTCAAGCTTTCTTTTCATGCATGATTACAAACGCACCTTTCAGCTGTGCTCCATAGAGGTGACGTGTGAGTCTG
>BRDA01006458.1:0-19528 GCA_036984385.1 Crenuchus spilurus
TGGAAATGCTCATACTTTCACTATTAAACATATCCCTGAATTCTACTGTTGTTTTTCTATTATTTGATTTCACCAAACATTTAAGGGATCGCCGATTACGATCATTCAAGAATTTTTTTCTGACCACATCTTTTCCTTGAAGATGATGTTTCCTCCACAGTCCTTTCACTTTTTAATAATGTGATGGACA
Source organism: Crenuchus spilurus (assembly GCA_036984385.1). NCBI lineage: Eukaryota > Metazoa > Chordata > Actinopteri > Characiformes > Crenuchidae > Crenuchus > Crenuchus spilurus. The sequence goes on from BRDA01006458.1 coordinate 191, forward strand.
GTTCTTAACCCGATTTTAGTAGTTTCAGCATCTCCTTAGATGTTTTCTCTGCTTTATGCCAATATATTTTGACCCTTCTGAAACAGATGAACATCTTTTAAATGACCACAGGATGTGTATTTCGACATGGTTGTTTAACAAATGAGAAGTTACTCATTGCACCGGTTAGGGTTAAATAACTGAAACATGATCACCCATGCAATAATTATCCAATGGGGGGCTCTTACCTATTTGCTTAGTTAAATCCAGGTGGTGACCTTTTTTTTGGCCAGGTTGTGTGTGTGTGTGTGTATATAAATAAACAAATAGTAAAACTGTAGCTTTGTCTTTGTCATAAACATTAAGCTAACAAACATACATTGTCTGAGTTAAAAAAAAATAATAGTTTTTTTGAGATTGAGGTTATAAAAGGTCACCAGGTCACTTTTGGTAGTATATTGTAACCAGCGTGAAATTTTAAGAGGAATTCCCTTGCATTACGAAACTGACAGTCTATTAACAACCATTCACAGTGGTTAAAGGTAAAATATGTCTAAAATACTGCTTTATAATCATGTTGAAACAGCTGTGAATTACAAATAGTAAATAAAAAGTAAATTTTCAAAATCGTGAGTACATGGGACAAATAGTTAATAGTATAGAATAATGGTTAATAGAATCGCTTCTCGGCCTTTTGGCTAAGATCAAGTGTAGTATCTGTTCTTATCAGTTTAATATCTGATATGTCCTCTATATGAGGGCTGCATATTAAATGGATTTTTTGAACAGGGAGGCGGGACCGGAGCTTGCTCCGCCCACTCCACGCATCGACCCGGTATTGCAGTGCTTCCGGGAGTTTTTCTTTAGGAGGCAGCCATGGTAAGGATCTGGTCTTGTGACCAGAAGGTCGTTGGTTCGATCCCCAGACAGGACATGACTGAAGTGCTCTTGATCAAGGCACCTAACCCCCTAACTGCTCCCCGGGCGCCGGTGGATAAGGGCTGCCCACCGCTTCAGGCACAAATTCTCACAGCCTAGTGTGTTCAGTAGTGTGTGTGTGTGTGTGTGTGTGCGCGCGTGTGTGCGTGTGTGTTTCACTGTATGAATGGGTTAAATGCGGAGGTCAAATTCCGAGGTCAAAAATCACATTGGCTAAATTGGTTGATCTAAAAAAAAAAAATAATAATACAAGAATACATTTCAAATATGAAGGTTGACACAATAATTATGTTTTTAAATTTAGACTCCAGTTACTCTATGATATACTGTTTTATAATAGACTGTTTACACCTCAGTGAGTTAATTAATCAATGATATGATCTTCTGTAACGAATAAGAAGTGCAACGTGTATATGAGATCTACTGAAACAAAGAAGACATGAACTGTGTTTAATAGTGTTTGGAGTAGCTGGAGTTTACTGTTACTGATTACTTTTTGGCAGTAATTTTGTTGATGTTTTGAATGTACTTCTTTAATGTAGAAATGAGACACTTTTGAACAGTATAAATTAAATAAATATTTTTTTTCAGATTATAACAGCGTCTGCTGCTTTCTTAATGTCTTAATTTGTGTCTCTGAGAGAAGTAAACTTTTTTTTTTATCACAACGTTGGACCACAGCAGATTGCAATATTGCCACAAAGCCGTAACTGAAGTTTGAAAATTGGGCCATAGTGGTATTTCAGTGACTTGCATGTCGTTTGTAGGCCAGGCTGTGGTGATGTTAGCAGGGCTTTTACAGCTCAATGAAAGAAATTCACATGCATGACCACACTGAGAAGAAAAGTTTGAGTTTCTGTAGAAGTGTTTCTGTGTGTGTGTGTGTGTGTTTTCTGTCTGTGAGGAAGGGGAGTGTATGAGGAAGAAGGCAGTCGGCCAGGTGCAGGAACACACATGTACACGCACACACATACATACGTGCAGACTAATGCATGCAACCACAACCATGTACACAATGTGGACTTGTTTGTAATACTACATGCTTAACCAGAATATTCAGTCTAATCCTTCTGAGCTGATTTTACTCTATGATATAAGCCTGCAAACAATGAGATTAAATAAACAACACACAATTTATAACCCTTAGAAGTCTTACTGTGATTATATATATATATATATATAATCATTTATTTCTAGGTTTTTGCCAATTTTTATCCCCTTGCCAATGTAGCCAATTAGCCCATCCCCACCGTTAGGCCTCTCCCCATCACTATGCACTGTCTCTGACTCTAGGAGGGTGCAGGCAAGCACAAGCCTCCTCCGTTGCGTGTGATGCAGCCACCACCTCTTTTTGAACCACCGCTGATACACCATCACTGGAGAGCCTAATGCGCTTGGAGGGAGGCACACAGGGTCCCCAGCTCCGATTGGACCAATCAGTAGACGCCTGAGCCAGCGGACATTGCAACGTGAAAGTGATAGAGAGAGAGAAAGCGCCATCTACCCGCCCAGAGAGAGCACTGCCAATTTTTGCTCTCTCGGGCCCCGGCTGTTGATGGCAAACAGCATGACCGGGATTCGAACTCGCGATCCTCGGGTCATAGTGTCAGCGTCTTAGCCTGCTGAGCCACTCGGTTACTGTGATTATATTATTACTATGATTGTTTTGGTAAATTATTCAAATGTACTTACATAATAACTATGTAATAGTATAATTTAGTAAGTAGTAAAGAGTGTCAGTGTGTCCCATGATAAAGAGTAAAAGTGCTCACTCATTGACCAGTGAGGTTGCACACAAACGAAATTGACCTCCACATATAACCCATTTGTGCAGAGTGATACTCAGACACACACACACACACACATGCAGACATATATGCACACACACACACACACACACACACACACACACACACACACACACACACACACACACACACACACACACACACACACACACACTTTTGCACAAGACTTTAGGCTGCTCCTTGGGGACCCTTGTAGGGTTAAAAAAAACACAGAGCATGCTAATCAGTCAGGTCTATTGTTTCGCAGATCAGGGGAAGGAACAGTGCTGTTTGATGCTGTGCTCTCATTGTGACTGACCGTTAATGACCTCGCTTGTTTTGCAGGATTTCTCTGCTTTCATTCACTGGACTGAAGCAGTCAGATCTGATCTGATTGGCTGAAAAAGTTCTGCTCAGACTTTTGTCCTGCCTGAATAATTCTGCTCAACATGAGTTGCTAAGTAACAACAAAGGTTGCCGCTGGAACTTCAACGAGGAAAACTGTGTTGCTCATATGTTGCTCTTTGATGGCTCAGGAATCTTAAAGGAGAAATAGCATGAGACCTGAAGCAGACCTGAGATATTTCTGACAGTGTAATAGTCATTTCAATGGTTTCACACACATGTCAGCGTTCACATGTGCATAAGTGGACCCGTGAGTGTGCATTGATTGTTTTCTATCTTTGAAAACATTGATGAATGTCAGCATCTTTGTGAAAACTGAAATGTCTTCCTAAGGATAAGGCCTAGATGTTTGGTTTATTTGCGTTACGGTTCTTTAAAGAACCATTCATTATTTTTCAATGATTCTGGAGGGAAATGTTATGAAACAGCCAGGCCTAGTGGCCTGGATGGCTCAGAGATTATGTGCTAAAACTATTTTAAATATGGCTGGCCCCATGTGGGGGACCCAATCCGCAGAGCATAAGTTGGTTAATTCAATGACAAGGCAGTCAGATTCTTCTTCAGTTGTTTTTTATAGTAAAAAGATGTAAAAATTATAAATAATCACTTTCATAAATATTGCTAATGTGTGGTATCAAAGTACAGTGGTACCCCTACTTACGAGCATCCCTACTAACGAGTTTTCCAGGTAATGAGTCGAGATCTCGGAATATTTTTGTTCCAGGTAACGAATACAATTCCAAGTAATGAGTAGCATAAATTAGTTCAAGTATGCCAACTGCTAAGGGCGCGGCGGTCGTAGCATCCTCTACATACTAGCGGAGAAGAAGAGGTCAGACATTACCTTTGACCGCTGTCCAGTGAAAGTGAAAGTGCTAGTGAAAGTGACACAAAGACAGCAAAAGGTAGTGAACAAGAAAGTTAGATACATTTTACTTTTACTTTTCATATGATAAGTGTAACCATGCCATACACGTACGCCCGTCCTCCTGTCCTCCTTAGCCACCAGCCTACACGAGCACCGTCGTCGTCTCGTTTATGTTTTAAAAACCCATATAAACACATTATTTAGCATATTAAAGTATACTGTATATTGGCCGGCTGACACGGATTAATCAGTTTTACATGTATTCTTATGGGGAAAATGCATCCAGCTAACGAGCAAACCAGCTAACGAGCAAACCAGCTAACGAGCTCGGCTCCTGCACGGATTAAACTCATCAGTAGGGTTACCTCTGTATTTAGTGTTCCTTTAACTTTGTTGTATCAAATCAACATACAACTCAAAGTCACTAATAACATTACATTTGTGGTGTTTACTCACCTACTTTGACTGTCCTTGTACTTTTATTTGACTGTTTAACAAAATAAACAGTTTGTTTATTATTTCAATATGTTAAAACATTTTAAAATGTTAAAAATATTCTGCAATTCCAGCAGTATAATGTAAAGCCTGTGCTATTTATACTTTTGTTGTATGGCTTATCTCTGGCAGAAGTAAGAAACGCTGGCCGTAGCATTTCCTAAAAGGCCGCGGGTTAAGGGCAGTCCCACAGATCCTCAGGGCTTTTGGCGGGAAGGCCTGCAGTAGGAGGAAAACAAATTCTTCCACAGAGGCAAAGGTGGGGGGAATCGGAGGGTCCGGTTTCAGCACAGCTGGGTACTGTCAGCCCAGTGTGTTGGGAGTTAGAGTTGGAGCTCCAGTGTAAGTGGGTCATATGAAATGAGCCTGAGGGAGTAGGAGGAGCTGGGGTGTGTGGAAGGGGTGTGTGCGCGAGGCTTATTACTAAGTGTTTGTGTTGAGGGGGCTGGGGAGGGGGGTGACTCTATAGGGTAAGGGTTGTTTTTCTCCTTCAGTTTTTAGTCTTTCTAAGAAAGAGAGAGAGAGTGAGAAAGAGTGAGAGACCTTGTGTGTGCAGGCGGAGGCCAGGACTGTAATCTGATCTTCTGTTTTTGCAGAAGGTCTTGCTGTATTCGTGCAAATGTGAGAGCGGACGCCATTAGCAAAATCAAAACAGCATTTACCCAAATGACTGAATTATGCATTTCTGTGTGCTCAGGCATCACTGATTCATTCATTTGTTTTAAAAGGGGTTTTAATTCTAGAATATCTAAGGTTTGAACCAACTGTGAATGTAAACAAACACTTTTACTCCATGTATGTGCAACAGAGTGCACAGATAGCAGTGTTTAGCAGAGTGTACATAAAGTGAGCTCGGCTGAACAGTTTATTGGAGTTGAAGGAAAATCTACTTACATATAAAGTAGGCCATGACCTTCCACACAACAGACCTACAGTCATATATACATACCACTCATTCGCCCCTTTCACAATTCCCAGAATGCACTGCACAACCGGCAACATCTGGTTCACCATTTTCTCTTGTTTATGTCTGTGCTAGCTACGCTAGTAGTGTAGCTTAGCATTTATAGCATGCAACACGATAGCTTGCAACAACGTGTTTACACTAAAAACCCACTGCATAAATTGAAAATACAAGTTGACACAACATGATATGATGTTTAATATCCAAAGAAATATTATCTGCATATAGTTACAAAAGCTAGTAGATATCACGTAAGTATTTACTTACCAAATAAAATTGTAAACAGTGTATGTAGTGTAGCTGGCACAGACTTAAACACGAGAAAATGGTGAACCGGATGTTGCCAGTTGCGCGGTGCATTCTGGGAATTGTGAAAGGGGTGAATTCTGTCATGTCACGTCATATCATGTACATCAACATCAGTTAGTGTACAAACCCTCATGATCTCCATGCTTTTCAGTCACGTTGTCTATCTATCAATAAGCTTTAATATTCCCTCATTAAAACATGTTTTTGGCTGAACTGTGAGTCACAAATGCACCTCTGTCAGCACCTCGTCATCAGGTTTAGATCGTTTACTCGTTTACTCTCAGTCTCGTAGTAATCAATCCATATCTCATCACCAGTAATGATTCTTTTTAAGACACTTTCACCTTCCTTACAGTATCAGTCCAAATTTTGCTTCCAGATGTCCAAACACATCTACCAGGCGGCCATTTTTTGTTGCACTGCAGCCATAAATGAACTGACGTAACACATTCAAACCTGCACAGCAGTTACTATGCAGACCGAGATCTAGTACAGGAAGTGTTGATAAGACATTGCGGTCAACAGAAGTTTACAGTATAACTGAAGTGCAGATATTTTTGACTCACCCTCATATAAGCCATGATTTAAACAACAGATCATGAGAGTCAGTGTGAATGACATCATGTTCATCAAAACAGAGGTTTCTATTACTGACGCAACACATTGTGAAAGTAAACAAACTGTCCAAAACACTGTTTCAGATATATAATCCGTAGTCTTTGGGAATAAGTGAGTTTGTGGCCCAAAAGTAACAGTGTCCACTCAATGGAGATCCCTGACACTTTCCTCATTGCTCCTATTATCATAGTAGAGTGATCCACTCTGGAGCATCAATTGCCCTGTACCACTTGAACCCAACCTTCACACTAAATATTGGTGAAAAGACTTTTGCTGTTATCTGATTAAATAATGCATGTTCAACACTGGTCAACCAATCAGAATGTGTAGACATGACTAATTATGACTAAAGCCTAAAACTGATGTGTTAGCAACCCTCAAATCATGCCAAAAGCACAGAGACAACATACTACATAATTGGGAAACACCACTGTGGCTGGTTGGGGACGAGCTTCATGGCTGCAGAGCAGGAGGGGAGCTTTCAGATGGAGGTGTGGAGTTGTAGGGGTCTGTGGACTACACGGTGCCTGGGCCTGGGGCTTCCAGCCATTCTCCTCTGTCTCTTTTCCCCAAGGTGAACATTTGAGCTTTTGATTGACTGAAACGCTGACAAACACATACTTACTGCATGTTACCTTTCCCTCACCTTGTAATGCTGCACAGGCTGCTCTGTATATACTCTTAAAAACAGGTGGTTCTTCAAAGGACCAGGAAAGGATCTGGTTCTATACAGAGCCATGGATAGATGGATGGATGGATGGACAGATAGATGTGGAAATGAGACATGCATCTGAATCAACTAAACACTGTTTTGTTTTTGTCCCAAGTGCTTGTGCTTGAGAGTCTACTGATGTTGTGAGATTAGCTGTTGAAGGAGGTGGCTGGAGACACACATCCCTTACACTCTTATTAATTAATAAAAGTTTTATAAAGTGATATTCTTTTGTAATTGACTTAATTACTTAGTCATTTACATAGCTAAGTGCTATTTAAATATGTCCTCTTTTTAGCTGTGTCACAGTGACACACGTGTGAGGAGTTGTTTATCATTTTCAGGCTCTGCAGAAGGAGGTTATCAGGAAGTGTTTTCTGTGTTATTTCAATAAGACGAGACAAGCTGGAACCACCGATGTTAACTGGAGTCATTGATGTTAACTGGAGACATTGACGTAGTTATATTGACAGATAATATCCAGTGGTTTTCTGTCTGATTTACATATAATCTGCATAAAGGTATAATTGCTTCAACAGAACTCGGGAGGGGACAAGGATCTAATCAGCTCTCTCTCTCTCTCTGTCTCTCTCTCTCTCTCTCTCTCTCTCTCTCTTTCTCTCTCTTTCTCTCTCTGTCTCTCTCTCTCTCTCTCTCTGTCTCTCTGTCTCTCTCTCTCTCTCTGGGTTGTGAATGTGCTGACCTGAGGGTATAATTTTGGGTATAATTTTGCTCTGTCTCACTATATATTTTCATTTTCTTTACTTTTATATATCTGTAATAATAAAACAACATTACAAACTTAAATATATTTTTAAATTTGTAATATGTAATTGTTTCACCTTTTGAGTTTCTCTTAATCTCAATCTTAATTTTAGACATTCTGTGTGAAATTACCCAACAGTGTTGTCTGCCGTTCTACTCGTTATAAAGGGAACTATCAGTGTGTGTGTTCTTATGAGGTATTGTTCTCTGTAAGCTGTGTAGTATGGTATAGTATAGTATAGTATAGTATAGTATACTGTAGGCAGGCTTGTGTTTCCGTTATGAATACATAACTTTTTTTGGGTATATTTCTGTTTTTGTGTAACCTGGGCAGGAAGTAAGATGGGGCCCTCTTTAATGTCTGTTCAGAGGAACTTCAGTTTCAGAGCACGCACATGCAAAGGAACTGCACTGAAGAAAGGAGGTCACAATTTCAGCATGTCAGGTGATTGTACACAAATCAATTTTTTTTAATTCTTTTGACAAGAACTCTATAGCTGTAACATTTAATTAAATAAACATTTAATTGAATGATAACTGAAGCAATATGTCCCATAAAAAATAATGTAAATCCAATTAATCTGTTCCAGACACTCCAAAATATTAACAAAAAATATATTTTATAAAGAATAACTATAGTTTTACATAAACAATGAGAAATAAATACAAAAGACTAATGAAATGGATAAATTAACATTTAACATCAGACTTACGGGTTTACGCTCTGTTTTAGAGAGTACTGGTGTGGTCCAGCCGGCAGCCTTTGTTTGTTTTGCTTTGTTTTCACCCCCATTTTCTCAAGGTGACGTGTTTTAGTTTGTTTTAAGTGTTATCAATGAGAAACAAAGCCAGAGTGAATGACAAACGTGTGAGTGGATGCTTTGTTTTTGCAAAATTAGTTGTGAGTCAGGTGGGCATGCAGATGAAAACCGGGTGGATGAACGATAACTGGGACAAAATTTCCCTGAAAAAAGTTGACAATTGTACGATAACCAGAGCAAACAATAACTGAGGTTCCACTGTATATAGTAAAAATATGTATAGATCAGTTATTTGTTAGCTACAATAGTCTACTGCCCCAGTACCAAAGAAGTAACCTGTCTTTGATGATCCAGTACACTTGTCAAAACTTTAAAAACCTGACTTATAACATCTTAACCGCTCACTGCATTTGTTCAGATTTTTCATCTTCATCTTGGATCTTCACATAACAACTATATTAAATACATGTAAATTATTGAGGGTTTAATTGAAAAAACCTGACAAATGAGAGGATATGTGTTGTATGGTTTGTAATAAAATAACACATACATGCACTTTTCTGCTGAAAACGAAAAATTAGTCACTTTTTAGAAATTTTTTCCAGGCTGCACAGCCCTGAAGGGACATTATGTAGGTTAATCAGGTGCAACTCAGAGTTGTTGCCACAAGAGGCCGCCCTTCAGCAGGACAATAGTGCTCAGGTCTATTTATTTGGGACTTATACAAACATCAGTGAATGACTGCAACCAAGTTTTAACACTTACAGGTGTATCCCAAAAAACTATATAATATAATTGAAAATTCAATTCAAAAAGTTAAACTCGTATATTATAGATTCACTACACAAAGTATGATCTGTTTCAAGCTTTTACTTATTTTAATGCTGATGATTATAGCCTACAGCCAATGAAAACCCAAAAGTCAGTATCTCAAAACAAAAGATGTTTAATACATAAATGTTGTTCTACTGAAAAGTATGTACAGTATATACCATATATCAGTACTTGGTCGGGGCTCCTTTTGCATGAATTACTGCATCAGTGCAGCGTGGCATCAGCCTGTGGCACTGTTGAGGTGGCATGAAGGTGATCAGCCTGTGGCACTGTTGAGGTGGTATGGAGGTGATCAGCCTGTGGCACTGTTGAGGTGGCATGGAGGTGATCAGCCTGTGGCACTGTTGAGGTGGTATGGAGGTGATTAGCCTGTGGCACTGTTGAGGTGGCATGGAGGAGATCAGCCTGTGGCACTGTTGAGGTGGCATGGAGGTGATCAGCCTGTGGCACTGCTGAGGTGGTATGGAGGTGCTCAGCCTGTGGCACTGTTGAGGTGGCATGGAGGTGATCAGCCTGTGGCACTGTTGAGCTGGTATGGAAGCCCAGGTTTCTTTGATAGAGGCCTTCAGCTCATCATTTTTGGGTCTGGTGTCCCTCATCTTCCTCTTGACAGTAGCTCATAGATGCTCTGTGGGGATTAGCTCAGGTGAGTTTACTGTCCAGCACAGTGATGCTGTGGTTATTAAAGCAGGTGTTGGTAGTGTGGGCAGTGCCACGTCCTGCTGGATAAATGAAATCCACATCTCCATAAAGCTTGTCAGGAGATGGAAGCATGAAGTGCTCTCAAGTGTTCTGGTAGATGGCTGCACTGACTTTGGACTTGATATATAACACAGTGGACCAACACCAGCAGATGAAATGGCTTCTCAAACTATCACTGAAAGTAAATTTTACATTTCACTTGGAAATCAAGCTCCCAGAATCTGGAGGAAGAGTGAAGAGGCACACAATCCAAGCTGTTCCAGGTCTAATGTGAAGTTTCCATAATCAGTGATGGTTTGGGGAGCGATGTTATCTGCTGGTGTTGGTCCACTGTGTTAGATAGATAGATTGACAGAGTCATATGACTTCCCCTTTTGTTTACATCTTACAAAATAAGAAAACAATAAATCAGAATGTTAGGAATAGATACAGGATGCTATTGGCAGTTCCAGATTATTTAAGAGGTTCTTATTTTAGTCTTATTTTATGGTGACTAATCACTAACTTGATTTATACGTTTATACACATCACGTGCTTGCTCTTTTCCCAAAAACCTGATAACTGAGTGTAGCTTCATGTCATTTATCCTTTAAGGATTTCACTAATAAGTGGATGAGGCCCAAAGGTTCATAGTAGAATCAGTGCTGCTTGTTTCTGTCTGTTCTGTCACTTTGTTGGGATTTTGGAGAGGAGAGAAACAGCAATCTCCTCTTGGAGCTATTTTACCAAAGCCCTTTACTGCCCCCTGGCAGTGATTTCTGAAAATGAGGTTGTGAACTGTGTTGTGTTTGTGTTGCTACTACTCAGATCAACTGCCTCCCATCTGCTTATTTTACCCCCCGAAACTCAGCCTTCATCATTTGGGTGTATTATTAACAAACCCTTTCTGAGGATAACTGTTACAACACAGAGAACACAACAAAACACAGGGTGTTGATTCTCTGGGCCTGCGATTAACAAGCACAGCATTATGGTAGCCAGTTAAGCCTGGCTTTTACATGGGACATCTTTCATGCAATATGGTTGCTTGAAGTTTACATGAAACTAAATTGCATGTGAATTGAGTAATGTAGCATGTCCACAGGCTGACACAGTTTTGGTTGCTTGAACCATACATCAAATTGCACATGAATTGTATAATGTAAAGTATCACTAATGGTCAAGTTGCACGAAAATTATATTGCATGCAATTAGTTGCATGAAAGTTTCACCATGTAAAGTTAGCCTTAAAGCATGAAAGTTACTGTCAAGCATACTAGTTGCATGAAAGTTGCATCAGGTAAAGCCAACCAGTTTTCAGAAGGTTTTAATGGTAACAGAGCATGTTTTGAAACTTCAAGCCAAACTTCATTATTGTTGATTAATGTTAGGCCGAATTTGCTGCATGATAAATTAACAGGTAAAAAATTTGTTTATTTGTGTTTTTATGTTTTAAAGAAAACATGAGGATTATCTAAAAATCACAAAATCGCACATTTTTACAAATTACAAACAAAATAAGCACGAAACTATAAACAAGCACATGGCGGAGGACTGATGTGCTGGAACTCTCTGGATGTGCATTGTTTTCTCTCTAAACAATCTGACTGCATGTCCTGGCCTACAGTGTTGAGCGTAAAGTACTTTTCTGTGCAGACAGTGATCAGTGTGTTTGTTCAGGCGTTTGTAAAAACACCTCCACGCCTTTTCCATCAGCTACATTTTATTATTTCAGTCCAGGTTGAGTCACATTCCAAAACAAGTTGAGACAGAAATAGTGCTGTTGCATAGTGTGTGTGTGTGTGTGTGTATGTGAGAGAGAGAGTAATGTGCACTAACGCTAACACTGGATGGTATGTAGGTTGCTTGATTGTTGCAGGGTTAGATTGTCTCAAATCAAACACTACCATGTTGCATAAACTGTACATGAATCCTGCCAAGATGAACATTTCATGAATTTTAGCAAGATAAGGTTACCTACACTGATCAGCCATAACATTAAAACCAATTTTCTAATGTAGCAAATATGCTGTTGATCCTTTGTGCGCCACCAAATCAGCCCCAAACCACTGAGTCATGGACTTCTGAAGGTGTCGTTTGGTATCTGGCATCAAATTTAAGCAGCAAATCCCTTAAGTCCTGTATGTTGTGAGGTGGAGCTGATGTGGATAGGACTTACTGTTCCAGCACATCACACTGTCAAAGAGACTCGAGTTTGCTTACTAGTATATTAGGGAGACCAGACGTCCTCTTTTACCCGGACATGTCCTCTTTTTGAGACTTAAAAAACACGTCCGGGTTTTACTCGAGGAGTGTTCACAAACTAGTCTCGCCCTCCCCCTATTCCATTCGGTTCGCTTTATTAGATGTACTTGGGCGAGCAGGACCCAGCAGAAATCCAAGCCGGTTTCCATGTAGACTGCCTACAAGCTCACCGATTGGCTCTGCCATTTCATGCTAACGTGTGATTGGCCGTCGCCGCTGTCACTCCCTCAAACAGCGTCCGTTTTTACCTGTAAGATGTTTACATGTTGCGCGTTTGTTCTGTCTGTGTCAAGTCAGCTAGACGTATTTTACTATCAGAGGTTTAATAACACAATTCATAAACATTAACGTTTGAGTCTGTGTGTGTGTCTACCTGTCTGTGATAAGCCATCTATTTATATGCCTCTAAGTTGAACTATTATCAAAATAATTCAAAATTTCAGCTCATTTTTGCTCAAAAATGAGGTATAATTACATGTAAATTGAGGTTTATTGATAATTTTATGCTACATGCTTTTAACAGTTTATTATTTTTAATAATATGTAATGTATTAATATTTAATTTTCAAATTTTATTATTTTATTTTATCATAATAAACCTCATAATTATTAATATATTAGTATATTATTAATAGTAACTAGTAATTGTTACAAAAATATAGATCATAATTAGTCAATATTTATTAATAATTAATAATAATAATACAATTTATGTTCAAGCAAAAAAATAAATAAAAAACCCTGCTGAGGTGTCCTCTTTTTCGTCATCTCAGATCTGGTCACCCTATAGTATATGCCAGACATTTACATGCACTGCTCTTATGAGATCATCAGTGGAGAGCAGGAGTGTGTAAATGAACAGACACCAAACCTCCAAGACTGCAATTTACTGGCTTGAAACTTACAAAACACTAAATTGCACTTGAATTGCATAATGTAAAGCATCACTAATGATCAAGTTGCACGAAATTTATTCTGCATGTAACTAGTTGCAGGAAAGTTTCACTGTAAATGCAGCCTGAAAGGGAAGTTATGCAACATGCAGCTTGTTGTTAATGGTTGTAAATGTTGCATGCTGAGTGTGCTAATGTTAGTTATCTGCCAACCTGGGACTCAATCACAGATTTATTGCACGGAAATGTATAGTTGCTGTATAACTCAATGTATTAGCTTGCTTTTCATAATTCACAGAGCTCAAATTGAAACATGAGGTCTGTATTACATTCCACACTGGCAGTAAGTTTGAATGAACACACTATGTGTTGAGATACAGCCTCTATACAGTCTGTTTTGCCTATATGACTTTATTTGCAGCGTAATGGAAAATGAACAGTGGAAAACAGCTGCTTTATCTTTTTCACACGGTCCCTCCCATCCAATCCCTCTATTGACCCCTCTTGCCCCCCTTTTCCTGTTTTGCCCCCAATGCTGGTCAACTCTCATGGGGTCAATAAAGCTTCCATCACACTGACATGTGGAATGCTCTAGAGCTTGTAGCTCTAGGCTGCCTGAGCTTCATCCACTCCTAGACTGTCACTCCCTCCACAACTAACCAAACACACTGTGAGCTGCTCTTCCTGTTGTACAACTCTCTCTCTCTCTCTCTCTCTCTCTCTCTCTCTCTCTCTCTCTAAGTGGTTTCTTCTTCTTTAGCCACTGGTCTTTCTTGGACTGACTGTATGTGTATGTAAGTGTGTTCTTATGGCGCGTGATGGTTCCTACACAGTGGTCATCGTCCCTCTGCAGAACAGTCTGTACAGTCTGGATGCTTTGCGATTCTTCCACTGGGTGAGTCATTGTGTGTGTGTGTGTGTTAAGAAACAGTGCATATGAATTGCAAAGTTACTGATAATATTCAGCTGCATATTATTTATGTTTCACTCACCGGTATCTGGTACAGGAGACCAGCTCTACTTTACATTATACTGTGAGGCAAAAACAGGTACAGCTTTGTCCAACAAAGGTTGTAACCTTAAAGGTCTGATATGGTCAGAAAAACAATAAAATAAATGTACAAGTCTGGAGTCAGGACAGGGTGAGTCAATACAACTAAATCACAAAACTGTCTGATATAATTATTTTTCCAATAGATGCTACACATGAATCCACACCTGTGCCAGGAAAGATACTGACCCAGTGGTACTCCAGCAGACAAACATTCTGAAGACACCTTACTTTCACGACTTTAAGTAAAAACTTTAGACGTAAGCTAATAAATGGAAGGAAACTCACAAAGGTTTTCTTAGCAGATTAGCAGTTATTTGCTAATAATTGTATTTTTTACAGTACTCAGTAAATTTAAACAAAAAATCATATTTTTATACAATATTCATTATTGTTACTGTGTCTTCCTTGTATGGAGTGTAGATTTTTCTGTTTTCTTCTATAACCATACAGTGGAACCTCAGGTATCGTTTGCCCTTTTTATGATGCAGTTTGGTTATTGTCAACTTTTTTCATGGAAATTTGGCATGCCCGTGTATCCCGCTGCTAATTTCCAGAAAACAAAGCATTCACCCATGCGTTTTTGTTCATTTTGACTGTTTCTCGTTATTTCTCGTTGAAAATGCTCAAAACAAACTAAAACATGTCACACTAAAGTGACTGCATGCAGCGCAACCAAAAAAAAATGGGTGCGAAAACAAATAGCAGCTGAAAACCACGAGAACGGGTCTAAAAAAACACTGGCCGGACCACACCGGCATGCTCTAAAATGGAACGTAAACCCACAAGATTAAAGACACAGTATGTAGTTTCCAGCGACATCTAGTGGTTTAGCTTCCATATTGCAACCAACTGAAGACTTTTTCCACAGCCCCCCCCCCTCCAAACACAAAGAAGTCTCTACAGTGGCCGTAAGATGTCATAAATCTTTGATACTCCCAAAGGTGAAGTCTAATAGCAGCTTTAGAGCTAGTGATATGTCAAGTGGTAAGATTAATTTTAATGATAAATTTAGGAAATGTAATATGTAAAATGATCAAAGCTACAATGCAGACACAACATATTTTCTGCACTTCAGTAGTGCTATTGTAAAAGTTAGCTGTTTTCTGTACAAACACAAGATAATGTAACAAAGTAAACGCATCAAACTTTTTTTTCACAGCAAGATGGTGGCGAGCAGTTGTGCAGTGGCTTCTAACGTTCCTAGTTACCCAGTATTAGTAGTTTTTATGTCGGTTTATATTGGTTCTGATACTGAATTTACAGCTGAACTGAACTCCTTCAAATAAGACAATGTTTAGCCACAGAAACAGCAACTCTGGACAACAACGTTCGGGCTGAGCTGAGCAGACTATGGCTTCTTCAGACTCCAGCCCACTGGAGTGGAGCTCGACCCAAAAGGAAGAGGCAACAGCGGCTACTGAAGAGGGGCAGACGGGGTGGCGCGCTAGCTAGGCTAAAGGCTAACGCAAATAGTCCAATAGTCCACGAGCATAAGAATGTTCCGCCATCTTAACAAATAAACCAAAAAACCTTTATTCTTGCTTCTCCTCCGTGTTTTTCTTCTTATTGAGGTATATGTTTATTTCTTCTTCTCCTCCTGTTTTATGTCAGCCAACGGTAAAACAAAGCTACAGCGCCATCGAATTTGAGTGGCCAATTCGTCATTACAACACAAATGGTTTTTGCTAGCCTCGCTTGTCCTTTTCGAACTACTGTAGAAACATGGCGATACAACATGGCGGCCTCAGTCGGTGTTCGACCCGCGACCAATGTAGATATAAACACCTTATTCTAAGGTAAAATAATCAAATGACTTCTTAGTTTATAATAATTAGATGTGTTTTTAATCATTTTTATTAGTGATTATCTTAAATTCTGCTAAAAGATAACCTGAAATATTACATACTGTGCCTTTAAATGTTCATTTATCCATTTCATTGGTCTTTTGTATTTATTTCTCATTATTGTCTGTATGTAAAACTATAGTTATTTTATATAAAATGTATTTTTGATAATATATTGGAGTGTCTGGAATATATTAATTGGATTTACATTATTTCTTATGTGAAATATTTCTTTAGTTATCATTTGTTTCAGTTATCATCAGACACTTTAGGACAGATTAATGATGAAAACCAAGGTTCCACTGTACTGCATTTTGAGATGAGTTTTTTTCTTCTAAGTACAAGAAAACATCCGTGTTTTTCATGGTACTGTACAGTACAGATACAGAATGTTGATTACTTGTACAAAATACTGACGTGTAGTATTTATCTGTATTGTAATAAATTCATATTACATAATACATGAGTTCATTGTAGATATCATCAGTACTTAAAAAACACATTACTTACCAGTTTGATTAAAATGAGAATATAATTAGTACAGTTTAATTGGCACAAAGCATCATGGGACATAGGATGTGTTTTGAGCTAGGATTAGTGCTATAACACTTGCTTCACTAATGTGGAAGACACCAAACCTAAGCAGTGATAGTGTCCTTTCTCAGCCTTTCACCATAAAAGACTGAGTATCTGGAGCAGCAGGATTTTATCACATTCTCCAAGCAACTAGAACAAATCTGAAATAAAAGTATGTTGTCATATATACAATCATTCAGCCAATCAGGATCTACGGTCTCTTCTGTAGCTTTAGTTGTAGAAGCCTTATTCTGTGCTGGTTGAGATGGTGTGAACGTTGGTTTTTGGTGTTTTTCTCCCAGCTCAAGCAGTTGAGGGCTCTCGAGCGAGAAAAGGACAGTCTGTGGATGGGTCTGCAAGTTCTGGACCAGACCCGGCTCTGGTATCAGCATCAGCTGGAGAACATCTCTGAAAGACATAGCAGAATTGGGACAAGAGATCAGGAGGAGGAGGTGGGTGATGTTTATGCCTTTGCTTGTGACATTACATTCAATTCACTTGATTCAATTCATGATCCTGGGTTCATGAGTCAGCATTCTCAAGATATTTTGAACAAGATTTGAATGAAGATAAGAATTGACTATGGTCATATTGCATGAGATACTTATAATACAGTAGGGCTGAGAGGAGTGCTGAGTGAACACACCTTTTGGAGCACGCCTGTGTTTATGCCATGATGCTAAGTAACCACACTGATACTAGGTGCTACATCAGTGGTTGTCATGCATGGCACCATTGTAATAAGAAGGTGTATCTTATGATCTTTGTCCCTTATATCAAAAAGAGCTCAAGTCAAGTGGAGTTCAACCCCAATGCATTAATAAAGGGTTCATATTATAAAAAAATTCAACTTTTATGAAAACGAGTTTTATATGGAAGCATTGTTATATTTTTAAAAGGTACCATATACTCCAAAGTCCATATAGTCTATGTATGGGAATAATAAGAGCCAAGAGAAGTGTCTGACAGAGTGTCAATCACTGCTCATGCACATGTTTTTGGCCACCACCATCCAGCGGCTTTGCAGGCAAGGACTGGAGCGCAGTGGAGATGGAGGGGGAGGGTCCAGTTATATTTGTTAAATTTTTCTTCTACTGACTGCAGCTTTAATGTGATACTATGATAAAAGCTGTGAAATAACTGTGACAACTCTTCTATTCAAATTACAGCAGTTTTTTTTAGATTGATCATTTAATATCAACACATACATTTAAATTGTATGCTTATGGCTAAAGGGGGCGCTTACCCTTATCTTTGCCTACCCTTAATGTTAGGGTAAGTTTAGGGTTAAGAATAGGCTAGGTATGGTAGAGAAAGTTTTCAAGAATTGAATGGATATCTGTGTAATGTCCTTGCAATTTATGTGTGTGTGTATGTGTGTGTGTGTGTGTGTAGGAAGGCTGGTGTTGTGCTCTTCGTTGTCGAGTACAGCGTGTAAATGGCAGTCTGGGCAGTTTGCTGAGTGATACTAGCATGTGGAGTGGTTTTACTCCTGATCAAAGAGGGGGCTCAGACTGGGAGCTCCGCTGGAACAACACCACACTAACACAGGTGAACAAAGTCTGGACACTGCAGGACACTTATCCACTGACCAGTTGTTCAGCTGAGCTGTGGGATGTTTTCAGCCTGTTATTTTTAAATAATGTGTATGTTCCCAAACAATCGAACACTATCAGACTGCTGTCTACTTTCTTACAACATTGCTAAATCACATTTAGGTATAAATCTTGACTAGCGACAGCCTTTAAACTGTATTGCATTTTTGGTAGTGTGGTACAGGTTGGTTTTTCTGTGGTTTTATAACCAGTTTTGTGATCCTTACCTAAAAATAATCCATTTCAACTTGCCTGACATCTTAAAAACAGTGGGAATTTTTATTACTTTCTGGTATAATTCCCATTCATTATTTTACATCAGTGTTACTTTATAAACCCAAACAAATGTGGATCAGAGTGCAAATGAACTCATATTACCCATCTTTTAAAAGACATGTGGATGCTCTGCTCTGAACACAGTCAGCTCTACTTGCTTCAAATAGAAAGATGATGTTCTACAAACACCCAAAAACTCACCTGTAGAAACAGTTTAAAACAGCTGCAGCTCAAAATACAGACTTTTTAAATAGAACATAAAACATGAATGATCATAGAGCCTGTTTAGGTGATGCAGGGAGTCTATTCTTCAGCTCAGGATTTCTTTATTCTTTCATTTATTCTTTCTTTATTTTTTTCAATTTTTTTTAATGTTATTTCTATATATTTTATTTATTATTTATTTCATTTCTTAATTTTTTTATTTCTTATTTCTTTAGTTATTTATTTCTTTATTTTTTATTTATTTTTTATGTTATTTCTATATTTTTTATTTTTTATTTATTTCATTTCTTATTTTTTTATTTCTTATTTCTTTAGTTATTTGTTTCTTTATTTTTTATTTATTTTTTATGTTATTTCTATATTTTTTATTTTTTATTTATTTCATTTCTTATTTTTTTATTTCTTATTTCTTTAGTTATTTGTTTCTTTATTTTTTATTTATTTTTTATGTTATTTCTATATTTTTTATTTTTTATTTATTTCATTTCTTATT
>BRDA01006458.1:21025-36458 GCA_036984385.1 Crenuchus spilurus
CTGTGATTTGTGTTCTATTCTGAATAAAATATTAGATGTTGGCATCTCCACATCATTGCATTCAATTTTTATTCACAATTTGTTTAGTGTCCCAAATTTTTTGGAATCCTGTTTGTACTCTGCCAATGTTTTTCTTATTTGTGGTTATATTTAAAGAGATATGACTGGACTGTTAAGTTCTAGTGTTTGCTAGCACACTCACAGCTTCAGTTCTAAACCAACAAAGCGATCAAAACATCAACTGAATAGTTAAGTGGAAGGGTTAAGCGGAAAAAAGTGAACATAGCCTTAAACTGTATTGTTTTTGTAATTTATTGTAATTTTGTACTGTCTTGTGAACCATGTATCAGTATGCATTGTATAATTGGTAAAAGAGTGATTAAAAAGGAGAGATTGAAGAATCCGTAGTTCTGATGGTTTCTCTTTCTCTGTTGTGCTTTTACATACAGGAGTTGAGTGAAAGGAATCGGCAGATTTCGCTGTTGGAGCTTCAGAACGAGGATCTTATAGAAGAGCACTGTGGCCTGCACTATGTATAACTAAACCTTTCCCTGCACACACAAACAAAACGTCCATATTTGTGACCTTTGCTTAGTTACTGTACGTTCATTAGGGTTCATCTTGAATGTGTACATACATTATATACTATATTGCTATATATATTACTATATACTGCTAAAAATAAATAAAGGGAACTCTGGACACCCTGCTGACAGACACAGCAAACCTTCTTGCCACAGCTCACATTGATGTGCCATCCTGGATGAGCTGCACTACCTGAGCAACTTCTGTGGGTTGTAGACATCACCTCATGCTACCTCTATGGTGAGAGAACTGACAGAATGCAAAAGTGACCAAAACATCAGCCAGAAAGGATGAGAACAGAGAAAAGGTCTGTGATCACCACCTGCAGAACCACTCCTGAATAGGGGTTGTCTTGCTAATTGCCTCTCATTTCTACCTGTTGTCTGTTCCATTTGCACAACAGCAGGTAAAACTGATTCACAGTCAGTGTTGCTTCCTAACTGGACAGGTTGGTTTCACAGAAGTGTGGCTGACTTGGAGTTACATTGTGTTGCTTAAGTGTTCCCTTTATTTTTTTGAGCAGTGTATAATACGGTTAATTGCAGTCATTCACTTCCACATTAACATAAGATCCATTGTACTTTCTGTAACTGTTGTAAATATATTTGGAAAACTGTACATAAGAGGGATTTATCATATAGAGTAATGTTTTAATGCTTGTGTGGTATTACATTAGTACAGATCTGACACTTATGGACTTACCACACTGTATTAAACGTTACACTTTACAATAATGATGTATCACCTAACAGTACTTAAGACTGTATTAAGTGTTATTAAATGGTTATGTCTTTTGAAAGCTGGTACCCTTGTACAGTTTGAGGCCCTGAACATGGGCCAATTACAGTGATACCATAAACAGCATCATAAAGTGTTCAGGTGAAGGGTTAATGATGAATTCAGTGACATTGTGAGAAGGATTACAGTGAAATCTTCATATCTGAGAAGACGCAGAATGAAATTTCAAGAATATTTCATGTAATCTTTAAATTCACTCTGTGGATTGTCATTGTAGTGTAGGGAAACTTTTTTCTGTTAATATTTCTCAGTGCAGTTTTACTCTGGATGAACAGTTACAGCATCAGTATAGTAACATCACTGTAAAAATCATGATGGTTCAGTAGATATGATGCAAAATAACTTGCATTCAGTTAGGACTGAAAGTACATTGGCCACCATGGCCACCATGAGGTGCTTAATCCCATTTGTGAATATTTTCAGGACCTCAACCAATTTCCAAGCTTTTATGAAACACTGCAGTGGTGGACTCAGGATGTTTGAAGGGCAGGGCCAAAAAAATAAAAAGGCCAAATTTTTCACACTAGAGGGGTACTTCTCAATTAAAGGGGCACCTACCCGGGCACTTCATCATGTACAGTTGTAGGAGAACCCTATACAGCACTGCATCACATTTTCTCTAATGAACAGGGCTCAAATTAGGACATTGTCTAGTAGGGGTGCAGTAGAGGACACTTAACGGGTAACAGGGCACATTTTGCCATTCTAGTGGGCACTTTTGGTGACATTTTTTCAACCATAGGTGCATGGGGGTCGCCCCCCTGCCCTCCTGCCCCCTCAGCCAACTCCACCAGTGAAACAGTGAACATACCAACAAAAATCTGGCATATATAACCTAAACTATATTAATGATGAGAAGTTTATAAATATGAATGTGACAATAAGAACCTTACGTTTATAATGTGACACTTTCTAAATATCAGTGAAGGTAATAAACAGGCTGCTAAAGATGCTTAATACCGTCTTGAGTACCATACATTATGACCCTTATTATAAAGTGGTACCACATTAAAAATAAGCTAATTTACTTTGTTATTTCACTGAAAGTAAACTGAAGTAGTGGCAATGGATGAGCAGACAGCCCAAACAACTCCCATCTAGACTGTAATGGTTCAGCCTGCCACTAGAGGGCACTATAGTACTGCTTTAAAAAAAGCAGACAATGTTGGCACATAAACAATAAGGCTGTATTTTTCTTGTTAGCTGAGATGTCAATTAATGAGTTTGCAGTTCTCCACAGTCAGATTGAACCAGTTTAATGTGTAATTATCATTTATCAGTACTTACATTTAGCCGAACCTGCCATTAACTCCTAAGAAGCATTCTAATGTAGATTTTACCCTTTTAACGCAGGAGCCAGTTTAAAAGCTACATTTTAAAAGCTCAGTTTATTATTATTTATTTTTTTAACTCCTGTTTCCCATTTAGTAGATGCACTTTGCTTTTATTAATTCTTTCAATGGACTGAAATGGATTTGCTTACTTGAGTGGTGGTGTTTGTTTTAGTGGTCTCCATACTTTACCTGACATACATAATAAGTGATTTAATGTTACATTGCATTTTTGTTTATTGTAGAAACATAATTATGCATGTGTATATTTAAAATAAATGTACAGAAATGCACAGAACTGCTCAGCCACATACATCTTCAGTATATACAGTATTACTATTTAAATCACCTGCTTGACATACAGTAATGTGCAAAGTCTGTGTCCCTTTGGCAGCAGTGGTGTTTATGCTTTTAAAAAGACAAGATTATCTTTAGAATAAACACTTCTAAACATAAAAATAGCAACATGTTCTAATAAATGATTGTTTTAAAATTAGTAGGGCTAGTCTGGAGAACAAATGTTCCACATGTTCTCTTCAGTCACCACATAATCAGCAGCACACCTGATTTAACATAATGAAGTATTGATTAACCATCTCAGGTACTGGATGAGAACTACAAATAATACTGAACTGCCATGGGGAGAACTAAAGTCATTTTTAAAATGCATTCTAAAATAAAAGTATTGTTTTTAAAGTGTACATATCGTAGAAATCCTTTGATGTATTTTTATGTAGCATGTAAACATTGCAAAAGTTTGAAAACATACCATTCATTCACCAACCCATACAGTCCATATATGGAAGGTAAGCAGCAAAATCCTTATTTCCTGTTTTTGTGATGTCACAGAAGTGTTTCAGCCTGAATGAGGCACAGTACAGGGTAGCCAATTACAACAGAGATCATTTACATACAGTACCAGTCATAATTTTGGACACACATTCTCATTCAATGTTTTTATCCTACACCTTAAATAAACACTGAAGTCATCCAGACTATGTAGTAAACTTAAAAGTGTTAAACAAACCAAAACATGTTTTAGATTTTACTTTAAAGTAGACACACAACTGATGTCTCAAACACATTAAAAGGCAATAAATGCAAGTCATGACCTCTTGACGAGACACAACTGTTAACTGAAAGCCATTCCAGGTGACTACCTCATAAAGCTGACTGAGAAAATGCCAAGAAAGCTGCATCTAAGCCAGAGGTGCCTACTGTGAAGAATGTCAAATATAAACATATTCTGGTTTGTTTACTTGTTTGTTTACTAAATAATTACATATGTGTTTATTCATAGTTTGGGTGAAACTGTTGACTGGTACTGTACATCAGTCTTAAAGTAACAGTAACATCAGCTGATTTGACCTAATTATATGTGAATT
Source organism: Crenuchus spilurus (assembly GCA_036984385.1). Lineage (NCBI taxonomy): Eukaryota > Metazoa > Chordata > Actinopteri > Characiformes > Crenuchidae > Crenuchus > Crenuchus spilurus. The sequence continues at coordinate 25,125 of BRDA01006458.1, forward strand.
AAATATTTATTGCATTAATGTTTTCTTATATTAGTATTTTTCCTGATGTTCAGCATTGAGGGCTTTTCATAAAGACAATGATATTCAGCAATGTGTTTTTATTTGACATTTTTTCTTTGGTAAGAATGGAATCTACACCCACTCAACAGCACTTACGCCTTTGAGTGCTGACATGTTTGTGCAAACGCACTTGCTTAATGAGTTTTATTCCATTCGGCAGTTATAATACAGTAGAATTTAAATTATACAGTATAGATACATAAATGTGGGTGTGTGCTGGTGTCCAAATGGAGGCTGTAATGTGCATAAACTCCTAGTAGCCGCTGAACCATCAAGGCAAGGGTACCAGCAACTTTCGTTAATTATCGTCTCTTATTCGTAAGGATGCCGTAAACACTTTTGTGATGGTGAACATCATTCTTCCGTCCATGTACGGTTGATAAATACAGTAAAGATTTAAGAGCAAATGTAAGACAAAACTTGGAAGATATTGGTGAATGAAGACCATTGTTAGATTACAATAAACACTCTCTTTTTTTATAAGATGATGAAGCTTTTGAGAAATTTGGCCCAGTTTAGTTATATTATTAAGTGCTATCATGTTGATGCCATTTCCTGTTGACCATATGGATACTATATCTCCAGAAGTTCTTGTCATTTGTTTGGGTTTTCAAGGTTCTTAATGGCTTGTTCCATTGATTATTGTCCAGACAAATTGCTGTAAAAGAGAATTCTGCTGCATGTTTTCCCTTTTCTTCTTGTACACTTATCTCAGGGCCCAGGTTAGAGCAGCCTTAAGTTACTGGTAGTATGTGTCTTGGTTTGTTCAGGGCTTTTCCTGTACTGCCCATTTCTCATTTGCGTTAGCTGATGGAGGACAACTTGTCACAACACGTTACAATTCCTACGCTGGTGGTCCCTCATTGATCTCAGCACGGTTGATAAGAACTATCTTCACATCACATCTTACTCACACACACACATACACACACACACACTTCCCTCTGTCAAAAGCATAAACACACTTAAGATAGTGATGGCCTGTGGCACTGCCATTCTTGAGACTAAACATGACTTCACCCTGCAGCATGTGGCTACAAGCCGTGGCAACAAAGTCTCATTAGAATGAAAAAGCTCAGTTTGATCCATTAGTCAGGACACATGAAGCTATACACTTAGCCTGGTGAGCCCACTTGGGCCAATTATGTGATTATACATGCATATGTGCAGAGATCGCCATTAATCTTTGAAACATCTAACAGTCAACACTACAATCATCACATATAACATAGGCACAAAAGTATTGGAACACCTGGTCATTAAGATCAAGAGTTTTACAGAGTTCATCCTACTTTTCAGGGAGTCTCTACTGTCCAGGCTTTCAACTAGATTTTGCAGCATTGCTGTGAGGATTTGATTGCATTCAGCAACAAGAATATTAGTGAGGTCAGGATGTTGGATGAACACTACCACCTCATCCCAACTCATCCCAAATCTACTGGATGGAGCAGAGAGCACTGCTTCACAGCTGAGTGCTGGAGGGTTTATACCCCTCTAGCCCATGCCTGGCATTAGGCATTGTGCCAATAGGTTCATGTTTATCTGCTCCACAGACTCCTATCCTGTTGGCAGTACTTCTCTAGAGGGACTAGACAAGCTGTGTGTGCACATCTGTGTCAGCAAAGTAGTTGAATGCATTCATTAGAAGGGAAGTCCACAAACATTTGGACATGCATTGTCATATTTTATAGGTTTACACAAAAGTAGCCCATTGTTTTTAGTGTGCCTCTACCCTGTTCATCAATGGAGAAAGACTGTTATGAACACGGGAAGGCACTGCTGAGAAAAGCTCATGGAGGCATGCATTTAGAAGCCATAGCAGTTTGGATTGATTGGATTATACAATTGTCTGAACCTTCACCAACCAGCAGTACATCACAGAGCTGCTGGAGACTGAGTTGTACCTACAGACGTCTCCAGGTGCCATATTCCCACAGATCAATACTTGACCACATGTGGCACAATGAGGGGTCAATGCAAGGCCTGATTTATGTCCTACTGAGCATGTCTGGAACATGATTGCATGATGACTGGCATGACAAAGACCACCAGCGGCTACAACTTTGAGCATGTGATTCTTTTCCTCTCCATGCCAGTATATAGAAACTGTATAGAAACATCCATGGTGGACAGACAAAATACTGACTATTGTGTATTATATGAACCTGACCAAGCTGTATTTCTAATTGTGTACAGTGATAACCCTACTTACTAGCATCCCTAATAACGAGTATTCCAGGTAACAAGTCGAGATCTCGGAATATTTTTGTTCCAGGTAACGAGTAAAATTCCAAGTAACGAGTAGCCTAAATTAGTTCAAGTATGCCAACCGCTAGGGGCGCGGCGGTCGTAGCATCCCCTAGATGCTAGCGTAGAAGAGGTCAGTCATTACCTTTGACCGCTGTCCAGTGAAAGTGAAAGTGCTAGTGAAAGTGACACAAAGACAGCAAAAGGTAGAGAACAAGAAAGTTAGATACATTTTACTTTTACTTTTCATATGATAAGTGTAACCATGCCATACACGTACGCCCGTCCTCCTGTCCTCATTAGCCGCCAGCCTTCATGAGCGCCGTTGTCGTCTCGTTTATTTAAAAAAAACCCATATAAACACATTATTTAGCATATTAAAGTATACTGTATATTGGCCGGCTGACACGGATTAATCAGTTATACATGTATTCTTATGGGGAAAATGCATCCAGCTAACGAGCAAACCAGCTAACGAGCTCGGCTCCTGCACGGATTAAACTCGTAAGTAGGGTTACCACTGTATGTCATATGTCATAAGCAATGTATAAGTCATAGCCATAAACACACTTAAATGTAAATTAACCTATTTAGCCTGCATTTTACAACATCCCAAATGATGAAAAGTGTTGATACTGCAGACTACAGTATGAGGAATTAAAGGAACAATGTCTTTTGTCCTGCTTCTTTCAATAAAAAAGCCTGGGGTAGCATGAAAGTTTCAAAACATACTGTCCTGGTGCATACAGTGGCGCATCAAAAAACGTGACATATTTCAAGTCTGTTTTTAGTTTTCCTGAGTCTTATAGAAATTATTATAGAAATAATTCTATAATAATATGTGACCCCGCCAGGCAAAACCAGGCCAAAGTCACTTGGCAATTTATTGAGATATCGTGTCAATATTGTGTCACTCACATTAGTGACAAAACTTAGCCACTCGGTATTATTGCTATAAATGAAAGATAACAGTCTCAGATATCTAACGTAGTACATATTTTGATCAAAAACAAAACTTAAATTCACAAAAAAGTTGTTTTGAAAAAAAAACAAATTTTGAAGAAAAAGAATGACTTTGACCTGATTTTCCCTGGCGGGGTCACATATAATATAATATAATATAATATAATATAATATAATATAATATAATATATAGAAATGATAGAAATTCAGAATCAAATTTTTTTGGAATATTTCAGTAATATATTTTTGGAATACATTAGTAAATTACTGTTCAAAGAGTACCAACATTAAAACAAAATATCCTGAAATATGTCACCTTATGTGTAATCAATATGAAAAATATAACGGTGGACTTTGAACACAAATGTACTTTTTTCATAAAATTCACATTTTTGAACATGCACTAGTACATGGAAACTAAGCTGCAAAAACAACAAATTAAAAAAATGAAGTCAGGCATAAGTACATTTACATATGCTCATCTATTTAGCCAATAGGAGGTTAGGGCAGCCAATTAGAACAGAGCACATTTACATATAGTCTTGAAAGTACAATAACTAAATCAGAGTTTGATTTTGACCCATAAATAAAGATTGGAAAATGGTTATTTTAACATAATTAACATTTGTTAGCATATAACACTGCAGAAAAATCATAAATGTGTATTATAGAAAAAATAAAACACAAGTTAAATGTTGACTATGGGCTCTTTAAATAATGTCTTGTTACAAATGTATCATTGTAGCTTTTCAAACAACCCACACACAAATTTTTTTTTCCAAAACATAATTTCTGCCTATACTGCTTTTTGAACAAGTCACAATAGGGAAGCCGACCAAAAAAATAACTTGTTTGCACTCGTTTGTGTCCAAGGCGCTCTGTTTATTTCAAAGGAACAAAACAAGGAAAATGGTCATGTATAAATGACTTCATGCTTTTGATAGATAAAACCACACTAACATTATAAACAGAATTCAGCGTTAAAATGAAATACAAGAGAAATCTGAATGTGGGCCCTTTAAGAGTTCCCTGCATTCACACATGAGAAAGAGCCAAACAGAGCTGAGGCCTTTTGTATTAGCTGCAGCACTTTTGGGGATGAATTTCCTTGCTCTCATTGTTTATTAATGCACTTGAAACATTTGCATAAATGATTATAACTGCTGTGATTGCAAATGAGGTAGAGAATTATTTTCTTGTGATTTTATTTGCCATGCGTCAATTACACTTGATTTAATTACACTACAAATTAAAGACATTCTCATTTGTAATTATGATTTTTTTTCATTTGTCATCTTTTCTTTGGCTCCAGTGATGTACCCACCATTCGAAATAATTGATGTTTGTTCTATGATTGTTTATCAGTTAATTTTTATGTATGTACTACTCACATTTTCCTTTGAGCGTTGCCTTGTGAATGAATGTTCTAATGCTTAACAAACAGACTGATGTCTTTATGTGGTTGCACTTGAAACCCGTTTCTCCTTGTAACTCTCACACATACATACTTGGTCTACCATGAATCTTCTTTGTGAAGAAAAAAGCCATGGTTATAGATTTGCTACTGAGGAATTCAGAGGCTGATAAACATCTTTGCGGGTGTGTGCTGGTGTCCAAATGGAGGCTGTAATGTGCATAAACTCCTAGTAGCCGCTGAACCATCAAGGCAAGGGTACCAGCAACTTTCGTTAATTACCGTCTCTTATTCGCAAGGACGCCGTAAACACCTTTTGTTGGACTTGTCATGCTTCTGTGATGGTGAAAATCATTCTTCCGTCAATGTACGGTTCACTGGGCCTGTGCTCTGCTGGTGCACCCTCTTCTGCTCCCACGATCCCCCAGTCAGCCTGGGTGTTTAGCGGATTGGGTGTTAGATTGGCAATAGGAAATGCAAACCACTTCCATGCAGGTCTGCTAAAGCGTGAAAGATAAACAAGGAATGGCTTCTGGGGATTGTTGTGGAGGATGGGCATTTTTGTGGTTTCATTTAGTTTATTCCTCCACTTCCTGTGCCTGCTTAATAATACACATTCCAGTAGCCATTACCTAGGCTGCTGTAGACGCTGTTTGAAGAGCACTTTACAGGAGAGTGCAGAAGAGATGGTGAATGTGATACAGGCTGATCAAAATGTTGCAAAGCACATTAGCTGCCAAATCATTCTTTTAATCAAAATTTTGTGTAGATGCTTGAATAATACCCCTATATTAGCCTGATTTCACAGATTACAGTATCCTGTGCTGGTAGGCATTATCAATAGGCTATCTAAATTTGATCTCTAAAGTCTTTAATAGAATACAGGTACAAAGTAGTTTATTCATTATCTCCCAATCAGTAGCTTGTAGAGTTTGTCTATTCTTCAAATGAACACTTTTTTTTACAGTACAGTTGATTTAAGCTAGCAAACCAGATTGACTAACATTTCAGTATGAACATAACTGGGTTGCGCAAGCTTGTTTAATAGTCTCACAACAGTCAACCAGTAACAACAAACATTTAACCCTATAAAGCCTAGTGTATCATATTTGATACATTGTTGAGTTTTTAAGAAATGTTAATTTTTAACATTTTTTAAAAAGACTTTGGGTCTTTAATTTATAAGGTAGACAGGCTGCTTATTATGTCAAATACTGCTGTGCATGTTATTTATTAAGTTGCTAAAATGTCAACCTTAGTTTAAATTCTCTTCTCAGAAACACTAGTCATTACCTGATCTGGAGTCTTCGATTGGACTTTAATTAATCACACTGGATCCCTCACTGGCCATGCTCATTTACATATGCTCATAAGAGTAAGTGCTTAGATATCTCTTCCTGAGTGAGGTAAAATGATACTGCATTGCTGCTGAGCTGCTGCAGTTACATTTGATCAAAATGTAAAGACAGGTAAATAACTGTACTTGCTTTATAGCACAGTAATTAAATCCAGGGAATAAATCTATTCAGCAGTGACCAATTAAAAAAATAAAAATAAAACAGATCATATTGCATACAAATGTAAATAAGATTAGCTTCATTCCATTTCTTAAATCACTGCAGAATAAGTGAATGGGGGAATGGGGGGAGTATTGTAGTCTGTTATTGTTGTGTAGACTGAGATTTGGTTAATGTTAGCAAGACAACTCGATTAATACCCTGAATATAGATTCTTATTCAAATGTACCATTCCACCTTAAATGTTGTAGCTAGTATATGCAGGCACTTATCAGGATTACCATAAGCCTGAATGTAACAGATGCATCATTTAAGGTGGAATGGGAAATTTGAACAAGTAGCTAAGTTATGCGTCATCATTCTACCTTCTGTGCAGTTCATCTACAGTTGTCCAGTTCTTTGACTGACATGTAGTTGATTCTGTGCTAGACAATCATATTTTAATGCAGTTTGCTGCATTATGAATTACAAGTGCAACATTTACTTATGGGTGGAAAGTAGAGAAGTGTAAAAATATGTAAAAAAGTTATATAAAGCTATATAAAGATTGAGATATCGTGTCAATATCATGTCACTCACATTAGCAACAAAACTTAGCCACTCAGTATTATTGCTGTAAATGATAGATAATAGTCTCAGATATCTATTGTAGTACATATTTGATTGAAAACAAAAATTAAATTCACATAAAAAGTTGTTTTGAAAAAAAAAAAAGACTTTGACCTGGTTTTCCCTGGTGGGGTCACATTTTATAAATTATGACTTCTCTCATTATTGACCAAATTAATTATAGTAAATGATATATGTCTTAATATGTTTTTGCTAGACATATTAATCATATTAAAATAAAAATGAATAAGAATTTGAATAAACTACTTAATAGTTTGTGAACGAGTTTGAAGAACCAAGTTTGGTTACAGAAGTTCTCCTTGATGCTCTTCATCCATCACATGATTAGCACATCTGATTTAATATAATAAAGTATTGATTAACCAAACCAGGCATTGGATGAAAACTCCAAATAATACTAGACAGTTTGGGAAGGGCTACATCAACATGTTCACATACAGAATGTTACGAATATTAGTGTTTTTTCCCTAAGTAAATAAGATAAATGCACAGATAAATATGCTTTTATATGTATTGTTCTGAGGTTTTCTAAAAAAATTAAATAATAAAAGTCATCTTATCTGAATGGAACAGCAGTGCTGATAATAATTACACATGTCAGTAATAATTACCAGAGGCCACAGTAATTTAGTCCTGCGTGAATAGAGCTTTGGGTAAGAGCTCATTAAATGAGTTCATGAGTAGCAGAACAAACAGGCCACCACAACCTATTCCAGCCTGATTGGACTCATTTTTCTTTTATTCATCAGCCTTGGGTTTCCTAGCAAGACACTAAAGACCTTGTCTGGGTTTTGGATTTTGGATTACATGCACATGCGAGTAGATGAATCGACAAGTGCAGTTCTGAAAATGTCTCAAACCGCAGGTGTGTTTTATGACCAGATCAAACTTTTCTTATTGTTCAGTAATGCCGGGAGATCTAGCTTGTTATGTAATTAATTCCATTGCGCTGTGTTGTGGGAACTAAATGATATGTAGCTCATTAAACATACACTGACAGAAACAGGTACTTTCTCCAAGGTGTAACCAGTGTAAATGTGGTCCTTAAAGTAACTAAGAAATCATACAAAACTTAACCTACAAGGCTAATGTTGCTAACAAACACTGGAACTCAATAGTCACCTAAATAGTTCAGTTTTTTCTGCAAAAACACATCACCAACCTGCTCACAGCACATTTAGACCTTAATTAAGATCACACAGCCTCGTTCATGTGTTTTATAATGAAGAAACGAAGAAAGGTTAGTGTAGTCAATAAAACAAATACAGTTATTCCAACTCATTCTGATACACATGCATCCTCTGACTAAAGGTACTCCAGGGTTTCACCCCAGTAACAAGAATGTATTGATGCAGTGATAATCCAGTACCTTTATTTCTGAAAGTGTAGTGACTCACAAAACATAATAATGTACTAGCACATCTGAAATAATGTTGAAAAAGTTAATAATATACAGTGGAACCGCCCGGTTCTTGCCACAAATTTTGCAAAAACAAAGCATCCACTCGTTTGTCACTCACTCACATGTTTTTTGTTCATTTTGACTCTGTTTCTCGTTGATAACGCAAAAAAAAAACTAAAACATGTCACACTAAAGCGACGGCGTGCAGCGCTACAGCCTGAAAACAAATAACAAATAGTGGCCGCGAAGCCCAAGAACGGGTGCACTAAGCAAAGGCTGCTGCCAGAAACAGACCACTCTGGACACACTTCCATACACTTCCATACACTCCAGAAGAGTCTTCAGTAAAGGTAAGAGTGATGTTAAATGTTCAATTATTTATTTCATTAGTCTATTGTATTTATTTCTCGTTGTTATCCTTATGTAAAACTGTAGTTACTCCATATAAAATGTATTTTTATTAATATTTTGAAGTGTCTGGAACAGATTAATTGGATTTACATTATTTCTTTTTTTATTTCTAATATTGCTAATTGTTTTCCCCTCCCAGTGTAGTAGTAGCTAATTAACCCATTCCATCTGCTAAAGGCTCTCGCCATCACTTTGCAATGTTCCTGATTTAAGAGGGTGAAGACAAGCACAAGTTTCCTCTGATGCATGTGATGCGGCCACCGCCTCTTTTCAAACTACTGCTGATACACCGTCACTGGGGAGCCAATGCGCTCAGAGGAAAGCATAGGATCCCCAGCTCTGATGGACCAATCAGTAGACACCAGAGCTAGCGAACATTGTGGTGTAAAAGTGATGGGAAGAGAGTGCCAATTACCCTTCTAGAGACAGGCTGTCAATGGCCAACAGCATGACCATGATTTGAACTCGCAATCCTCTGGTCATAGTGTCAGCATCTTAGCCCACTCAGGGCCCAATTTATATTATTTCTTTTGGGAAATATTGCTTCATTTATTGTTCATTTCGGTTATCATCAGGCAATTAAAACAGCTTAATGACAAAAACAACGGCTCCACTGTATATATCTTATGTTCATTCCATGTAAATTGACACTTGAAGTATTTTTGTTTGACTATTGATAAAAATCAGAAATAAAGAATCTCAAATTCTTTCAATTTTAAATTCTTAAAAAAATATTAAAATATTTCATTTGATAGTTTTTTTTCATTTGGACATTTTTTCATGATATTCAAATTTTTGGAGATGCACTAGTGTATCAAACTTTCACATTGACTGCAATGTCTGCAACTGACACTATAAATGCAATAATGTATTCTAAATGGAAATTAATGCAAATGCCTTATTTGTTCCTTAAACCAAAAAGAACTAATTGAAAACCAATCCAGTGTAGACTCTTTATTAAAACACTCTACCTTGTTGCTCTATCTTTCTGGTGTAGAGAAACTGTTGCCCATTTTAACCATCATATAGCCCATCATCAACAGTCAGTTTCTGAACTGCTGCTCTAGATTTCTCTGGAAGGTCAACTCCCTGTGCAGATATGTAAAAGTACAGCACTTGCTGTAATAGTTGACACAGGACTACTTACAAGGGGGTTCCAATAAAGTTGGCGAATGTGATTTAAAAACAGTAATCTCAAAAATTCAGAAACAGAAACAGTACTGGTGCATCTCCAAAAATTACAATATTGTGAAAAAGTTCATTTGTGTTCATTATTGAATAAAAAAATGTAAACTGACATGTTTTTATATTTATTACATGTAAAATCACAGATTTCTAAGTTATTGTAAAATCACAGATTTTTTTAAAGACTTTTTTGTTTTAATGTTGATACTGTTTGAATATTAATTTACTCATTAAATATTCAAATAAACTGAGATTCTGGATTTTCTTGATCTATAAGCCAAACTGATCAACAGTAAAACAAACTTTACTTGCATTTTTTTATTAAATTATGAAGAACAATGTACTTTTACACAGTATTTAAATTTTTGATGTAGCTCTATAGACGCAAAACAATGTTTTTTACATTTGACATAAATCAATTGTATCCATCAGTTAAATGAAATATCAGCTCAATTGCTGTTATTTTTACTTCCTTTTATTCAAGAACTGTTTTGATTTAAGGCAACTGAATCCTGTAAATTCTGTTTTCAATAGTTCAGACGATTATGTAATGTATAAATTAACATTATCAGCATCAGCATGGCCTCACTTGTGCTTTCAGTCCTGTACAGTCTGTTCAGTAGTTTGTATCCCCATGATCACTAAGGCTGTGTTTGGACTCTCCATCACTATTACAGTCTTTAAGCTGTGTACTGACCACAGTCCCTCTCTCGCTCCCCTGTGACAGCTCCGTTATGGCTTCAGGCAACCGGTGCTCCAGAAGGTTCTGCAGGTATTTGATGTAGCTGATGGCTGCTCGTAGCGTCTCCACCTTGCTGAGTCTTTTATCCTCAAACTCTTGGGGCAGGTGTTCTCGGAGCCTGGCATAGCCCTCGTTCACACACCGCACCCTCTGCCTCTCGCGCTCGTTCCGCTTGCGGATGAAGGCTGGTTCAAAAGAGTAGTCGTACACGGCCAGGTGGCCGGTGAAGGGCAAGTAGGAGAAACGTCCATTGTACCTGTGAGTGTACACTGGTTCCAAATATGTCTGCTCAAAGTGGAGCGGTAAGCTCAAAGCGTCTTTGAATGAGGAGTGCTGGTGGTCCACTGATAGGCCAAACGCTAAAGGCCGTGGATAAGAGCCTTGCGAGTGGTCCGCAGCCATTTCTCTGAAACAAGACAGACACACATAGGTCCTTCTGACATTTACTGTCCAGTCATTGAGGGTAAAATGGTTCGTGATTTTGATCACTTTAGAGCACAAATACCTATTAACAGTATTTATGACTGTTTTAAGCTGTATTACAGGGGAAAATGTGTCTCAATTAATTATAAGAAGCAGTTTATAAAGATGAGGGCAACTCAAGCTCCAAGATAAGGTTCCATCAAAAGTTTGGACACACCTTCTCATTCTTTTTTTCCCAACATTATAAATAAACACGGAAGTCATCCAGACTCTGAGTGAACACATAACAGGTTTGAAAACTACCTTGGAATAGAACCTCAAACTCAACGGGAGTAGAAAT